>MU857605.1:339564-544828 GCA_033296725.1 Corynascus novoguineensis
AAAAAAAAAAAAAAAAGGGAACTTTCCCAGAAACACACAGATGGAACCTCGTTATTGGCGCGGGATCTTTAACACTACCATCACCCTTGGTAATCCTTAAAACGACATACCCTAGAGAGAGCAGATACCTAGATGATTACAAGACCTACCCAGACTAAAAACAAGAACCTTGACCCATGCTATAGGAGATTGAAAAAAAAAAGAAGAAGAAAAAAAAAACAGTCGTACAAGAGCATTAAAACGGATCACCAGAACTCCGTAGATGTCCAGCCTGAATCAGGAGGCTGTGCCCCCGAACCGCAGTCCCTGCCGGTGTTGGTATCCGGAAAAAAAAAAAAAAAACGTCCACCCACCCCAAGATTGACCCCATTGAAAACAGGATGTTCTTAGGCTACTTCTCGGACATCTGTGAATGTCGCCGGCGCGAAACAAGCAGTCATCCGTTCCCCCATCATTCTTTTCCGTGTGCATCCAGGAAACCAGCCCTGAATCCTCGGCCGACCGACGGACCGATCCATCTTAGAACAAGATATCCAAACAGCAACAGCAGGCCATACCTGCCAGGCACGCCTCGAAAAAGCCCTACCCAGCCCCGGTCCATTAGTACCGATTTTCGGTTTCAGCGAGAAGACGAGGGAAAAATAGACTCACCGGCCCGCTCTTCTCCCGCTGCTGCGGCGGCCCGTAACCGGGTTGGTAGTACCCCGCCGGGGGGTACGGTCCCCCTTGCTGTTGTGGGTAATAATAACCACCTTGTCCCCCGGGGTGCCCCGGCGGCGGCGGCCCGTACGGCCCCTGCGACGGCGGCGACTGGCCGTAGCCCATCGGCGGTTGTTGCTGGTAGTAGTCGGCCGCGGCGTTGCTCATCCCCGCCGCCGGTGGCTGATTGTGCTGGTACGAGGGCTGCGGGTAGGCCGGGTTGCTGTAGGCCGGGGGCTCGTCGTGTTTGTTGGACATTTTTTTTTCTGTTTCTCGAGTATTCGATGTTTCTTTTTTTTGTGTTCTCGTTCGGGGTTGGTGTGTTTGATGGGGAGTCGATCGGGGGTTGATGGATGGTGTCGGATTGGGGTGGTGGGTGGGCGGAGAGGTCCAGAGGTAACCCGTGCACGCTTAATGTATGTATTTATTGAAAGGCACACAGAGCCCAAAAGTGCAAAAGATTAAAAGGTGCAGTCAATGCTTGGCCTTATGAACAAATCCGTTTGCTCCTGCGTGGCAAACGTGGCTGAGTCGGGCAGAACGGTGCGTATCGTTGGATGCCGAGCCGCCCGCGAGGTTGGTGCCGTGTGCGCGCGCAGTCAGCGGCGGGGGGTGTAATACTATCCGAACAATCCCCGCGCCTCGAGGCGTTGACGCGGCCTGGTCGAGAGATGGGACGAGTTGAAATGGCAATCTTCCGCAGGTCAACGTGATGAAGAAAGACAGATCGATAACCGTCAGGATGTGGTGGATGCCTCGCGAATATGAGCCGACACTGACGGGACTGGAATCCTCCGAGTTCAAGAGGTTTCTTTGTCAGCCAATCCGGTTCGATCCCACTGGCTGTCGTGGCCCCCCGCCTGCTCTTTCGGGCCAGGAGGCGTCTCACATGCACGGCTCAAGGCCTCCTTTCGACGATGCGGTAGTACTGTAGTATATGCACGCAGGTTCCAAGATATTTGCAGTAAGCAGGTTGGATCGAAGGGGCCGAGCTCGTCAACAGTGGTTGTGAGCCGGCATTCTTGCTCTTTCGGCTTTCAAGAGCACCCGGATGGTCATACGAAATCACAGCAGAATAACTGTTACACGCCGCCGAGAATACTGCTTAGAGATGTTCATTCGTCAATCTGACAGTGGTTACCCTGGTACACCATGAAGTACAGATTGCTGATGTGAACAAGGATTGCGCACAAATAAGGTGCTGACTGAGTCTCCACGACAGCCGTTGCGTTGATCTTGGCATCTCAGTAAAGACTGTCAGTTCTTGACACCGAAGAAATGGAAACAGTTGGTTTCTCTGAGGCAACCTAGTCTTGGTCACTTTCTAAAGAAGAAAAAAAGAAGAAGAGGATTAAATTTCTGCTTGGCCACTTGAAACTTTAAAATAACTAAATTTATTCTGTTTTCATGTTCAAAACTAGCCGGTTGGCAGGTACGATACGCAAGCACAGCAAAGCACTGGTCTTGGCACAGTTATTGTTGTGCATTTTTCACCACACTCAGGGCACTAGCACACGACTAGGTACTGTACTGTAAGTAACCTGTGCAGATTCATACATACGGAACGCCATATTCGAAATTATCTCTTTCCCGCTCGCACACCACAACTCCCACCATCAACATCAACAGCCCACCACATCCAAACTATCCGATTCCCATTCCAACATGTCCGCCCCGCCAAACAAGCAAGAACAGGAGGAAACCCTCACCTTCCCCTCCTCGCATGCCGCCCTCATCGACCCCTATCTGCCGACTCTCAGCCCAGAGAAAGAGAATGAAGACAGATGGGAGAAAATGAATGGCAAAGTCTACCTGACATTGACCTACGCCCACTCGCTTGATGCTGCCCTCTCACTGAGTCCGGGCGTCCGCACGGCCCTGTCGGGCCGCTTGTCCAAGGCCATGACGCACTATCTGCGCGCCCGCCACGACGCCATCCTCGTCGGCGTCGGCACCGCCGTGGCCGATGACCCGGGCCTGAACTCGCGCGTGCGCCTAGCTGATTGTAGCACGAGGCAGCCTCGGCCGGTGGTGCTCGACCCGCGGGGGAGGTGGGCGTTCGGGGCGGAAAGCAAGGTGGTGAGGCTGGCTGCCGAGGGCAAGGGGCTGGGGCCGTGGGTTTTAGTTCGGGAGGGGGCCGTTATTGACGAGGGGAGGAGAAAGATCCTGGAAAGGGTTGGAGGAGGGTTCATGTTCGTGCCAGTCGGGACCGAGGGAAGGTTCCAGTGGGGAGACGTGTTGCGGGTGCTCGGCAGGGAAGGGGTCAGAAGTGTCATGGTTGAAGGGGGCGGAGAGGTGATCAATTCACTGCTTGCGGCGGACAAGAATGGGTTGGTGGACTCGGTTATTGTCACCATTGCGCCAACCTGGCTAGGGCAGGGAGGCGTCGTGGTGTCACCGCCGAGGGTGGAGGGGCCGAACGGGGGGCCGCCACAACAGGTGCGGTTGGCAGATGTCAGGTGGTGTCCGATGGGAGACGATGTGGTCTTGTGCGGCAGGATTGCCAAGTGAACCCGCGATTTGAGTATGGAAAGTCACTCTGAGAAGGACAAGTCAGTCTTCAGGTCGCCTCCACCGGGTCTCCAGCCACGGCACTGATGCACCCCGGCTCAGCATCCGAGCACAACCAAGAGAATCGTCAGGCTTTCCTCCCACAAGACCGGCGCCCAAATTGCCAGTGGGGACCATTGACAGCCATCGCGACAAGTATGGACAGGGACCGCGGCACCTGGCGGAGCGGTACCGGGGCGGCAGTAGCACCTACAGGATTGCCCTCCACTGCATGTGGATGTGGCGACGGTTGCCGACGACGGTTGCCGACGACGCCGACGACGCCCGCCGCGCGGTAGGCAGCCTAGTTTCAGACTCGGCCCGAGTGTTCAGTTGTTGCCGGGAGCCAGCGACGCTTGAGATAGCTACACATTTTCGACCCAGCCACCGGGGAGCCGACAACAGGAATTAGGGCCAGTATACAACCAGCAATGTCGCGACAGTTATGGGCAGGCAGCGCGGAGATTTCTTGTGAACGTTACATGTACTTACACAAAGGGACACGATCCATGCAGGCCGGGCAGGGTACCTAGGGAAAGAGAGGCACGCCAGAGCAAACCCGGAGCCCCCAATACTGCTATGCAGTATATAGTGTAAAGAAGTCAAGTGGTCACCCAGGTAGGTACCGACCTGCTGTCCAACATTGGTCGGGAAGACCTCGGTCACACTCGGTGTGCCAATGTTTCACTTTGTGGGAATTTGAGCGTCCCCTATATACTGCGTATAGTGACTCCGGTGCCTTTGCTGAATAACACGAAAGCATACGTGATATGACACCAGTATACTTGGGTGAGAATTGATACAGTGGACTTGGCGAGTTTCAAGTTGTCACAAAGGCTCTGATCAAGGGATACGGCCCACGGATAAACTGTACCAAGTGATTGATTGTAGGGAGATAAAGTAGGGTTAGGGTTTAACATGCAATTGACAACTCGGTCCTGAGCTCGTTAGGTGTTAGGCGTGGCACCCCACCACCATGCCGTCGCTGCGACGACCCCGAACCCCCAACACCGTCTTTCGAGGTCACGAACATTGCGATCCTGGCGTCTCTTCGACCCACGTTACAGCAGTACAGACATAAAATTATCCGGACCACCTCTCCTATTCAATACTCCAAGGAAGGCTGCCACGCAGGGCTTTCTGATTGAGTGCGCCGTCATGGACGGCCCCTCCATCATCAAGGAGCATGGCAAGGGTATGTATGCTACAATACTGCACTCCCTCCCTCTCATGCCTAGGACGACCCTGCGCAGATATCCCTAACCGTCCATTCCATAGCCATCATTGAAGCCATCCGCAGAACCGCCAGGAACGAGGTGAGCCGACCAGCGACCCGTTATCGAGATCCCCGCCCCCGACCCCCCCGACTGACCCTGTCCGCGCGCGTGCTCGTTGCTAGTGGAAAGTCCTCGTTACCGACGAAACAAGCGCAAAGATCATCGACAGCTCTGTCAAGGAAGATGACATCCTCAACCACTATATCGCCAGTAGGCCTCCGTGCTCCCCAAAGAACGCCCGCTCGGTAGCGCTAAACCGCACTCAGATATCGAGCGTATTGAGGAGCGCAGGCCAATGAACCCTGACATGGACGCCATATACCTTCTCTCCCCTCAGCCGCATATTGTCGAATGTCTTCTCGCCGACTTCAGCGTCCGCCGCTACCGAAAGGGGTTCATCATCTGGACCGGCCCTTTGCCAGAACCTCTGCAGCGCCAGTTAAGCGTTGCCCAGGGACAGATTGAAGGTATGGGATGCATGGCGCTTTTAATGCTTTCTCGCCTTAGTTAGGAGGCTATGCTCACTAGCTCTTGCTCCAGGGACCCCTGATCTCTTGCTTGTCGACTTCTACCCGCGCGAGTCGCACCTAGTTACCTTCCGGGACCCGTCTAGCTTCCTCGTCTTGTACAACCCCACGTGCAACGACCTCGTGGCACCGCACTTGCGGACATTAGCGTCAAAGGTTCGTAAAACACTCCATCATGCGCCATAGCTGATCTCTTTTTCGCTAAGAAGCTCGCCAGATCGCCTCCATCTGCATCACCCTGCAAGAGTTTCCCAAGATCCGGTACTACCAACCTCCCGGGCACGCCACTCACGAAGCCAGGGTCTTATGCATGCACCTGGCTCGCTTCGTTCAGCAAGCGCTAGAAGGATACCAGCAATATGACCGTAGCTTTCCACCACAGACCCAGCGTCCCCAGTCTGTGCTCCTGGTTACAGACAGATCCATGGACCTGATGGCCCCTCTCCTTCATGAATTCACCTACCAGGCCATGGTGCACGATCTGCTTCCCATACGAGATCAGGAAAACGGAAAAGTGACGTTTCACATGACTGCCAACGAAAAGGGTACTCCTGCCGAAGAAAAGGATATGGAGCTCGTCGAGAAGGATGTTGTCTGGGTCGCCAACAGGCACTGCCACATGAAGGATACCATCGACAAGCTTATGAACGATTTTCAGAAGTTCCTCGATCAAAACCCGCACTTTGCAAACAAGGACCGCAATCAAACAAACCTGAACGATATCAAGGACATGATGGCAGGTCTGCCACAGTTCCAGGAGATGAAGCAGGCCTACTCTCTTCACCTCACCATGGCCCAAGAGGCCATGAACATCTTCAGCAAGTACAAACTTGCAGACCTGGCCTCGGTGGAGCAAACCTTGGCCACCGGCCTTGACGACGACTACAAGAAGCCCAAGAACGTCCTCGATCAGGTTGTGCGCCTGTTGGATGACCCGGAGGTTGCCCCGGCAGACAGGCTGCGGCTCATCGCCATTTACGCCCTATACCGCGACGGCATGATTGACAAGGACATCACCCGGCTTTTATGGCACGCATCGTTACAGCGCTCGCGTGACAGCCAAGACCAAGCAGTTATCGAGAATCTCAGCCTACTCGGCGCCCGACCCCTCAAGGAACTTAAAGAGACACGTCAGCCCCCACCCCCTCTATTCCCCTCTGCCAGCTCCAAGACCACCGTCCCAGACGATGAGTACGCCCTCTCCCGCTTTGAGCCCGTCGTCAAGCAAATGCTGGAGCACCTCTGCGCTGGCGACCTCGACCCGACCCTCTTCCCTTATGTCGTGCCGCCCGCCGAAGGCTTCGGCGGCGCCGACGCCCTCAGCGCGCAAGGATCCTTGCGCTCGGCCGCGCCGCGCTGGGCGTCAGCCAACCGCAAGCAGGCGGAGAACCGCCAGCGCGTCATCGTCTTCGTCGCCGGCGGCGCCACCTACTCGGAAGCCCGTGCCTGCTACGAGGTCTCGGAGCGGCACAACCGCGACGTTTTCCTCGCCACTAGCCACATGGTCACCCCGGCCAAGTACCTCGCCGATCTGCGCGCCCTCAACACAGACCGTCGCCGCCTCAACCTGCCCGTCGACCGACCGCCGCCTAGAGCTCCCCGCCATCTTTTTGAGCGTCCGGCCCCGCCAAAACCGCAACCACCGCCCCCTCAACCTGCCGGCATGGTCCGGCAGCAGCACCAGATGCCACCCGGCGGTGGTGCCCCGCCGACTCAGGCTCTCGCAGGCATGACGCTCGGGGGTGGGCCGTCCGCCAGGCCAGCGGCGCCGTCGCTGGGCGGGGCGGGCAACGACACGGCGGATGCGGGAAAGAAGAAGGACAAGGACAAGAAAAAGCGGAATATATTTGGACTCAAGAAGTAGTACTAGTAGTAAGAGCATAAGCGCAAGTACCGCTGGTTGGTCTTGGACTCGAAACTCATCTGTACAATGCCATGCGTATATATACGCATATACGTCGCTCGTACCCCAACATACATACCTACCTACGATCTTGGAATGGCGGAAAAGGAGGAGGAGGAGGAGGAGGATGGTGGGAATATGAATGTGATCTGGGCTCATTTTGGGGGAAGGTGCTTGCTATGCCTGAGCGACATGTGAAGGATGGGCAAGTCTCGGTGAGATGCAGTTGGGAAGTTCTCGCCTTTAAGTTGTTTTGAGTTTGATATCCCGTCGTCGTTCGACTTTCTCGTTTGCTTCGGTCCACACGAGCATGGAGTTACGGTTCCAAGGTTAAACACACAAGACACATCTTGGAGAGCATATGATGAGCCGGCGAAGAAATAATTCCTCCCATGTTGAATTTAAAGCTACATGGGTGCGAAGGTTTCCATATGTCGTGGGATAACTTGTGTAGGTGGTCCTTATGCATAGGACGACTTCACAGTATCAGGTTCAATAAATATCAAATTCAGCAACTCGATAGTCTATTTGCCCTCCCAACTACAAACCCCGTAGACACGGGAAACGTCGTTCAGCGTCACGAAGAGTGTAAGTTTTCAATTGTAGTCATCCATGGACAGCGCTTCCGGCGTATGTCATTTTAGAAACCAGAAGTCGTCCGGCTGCCCCGCTCGGACCCTACGCAACCGGTTTACTGTATTGTTACACATACATCATCCCTTCCCTCAATAGCTGGGGCCCTGTCTCGTGCGCTTCGTGGCTGCGTATCCTCCATAACTTTTTGGCGGGCATGGCGTTCATTTATTAGCATCATCCCATTCAGGATTCTGAGATCTCATGTCAGCATCGATCAAAGGTGTAGTCATCTACACGGATGGAGGTGAAACATACCTTGCGCAGAATCACCAGACCCTCAAGGGTGTTGCTCAGGCTGATATACTCTTCGTCCTCAAGCTCGGCACGCTCGCCATACGCCAGCAGCACCGGCGTGCTCTGGGTCTGCCAGCCGGTGATCGTCTTGGGGCGACCCGCCTGGCCGACCACATCGACTGCTTGACCGACGCGCACGTTCACTGTGAGCGGCTTGAGATTCTCGTCCAAGGTAACGAGGAAGCGAGGATGCATGGCCGTAACGAGGAAGTAAAGCAGGTAGTGAGAGTTGGATGTGATGAACTGCTTCGAGTCGATCATGGCCACGAGGACGGTGAGCAGACCAGCCGCCGAGACCCGCGAGAGAATCTGGCGATCAGTATGGAAAGGGTTGATGGAGAGGGTGCCCTTGCCCATGTGCAGGAGACCTTGCGCAATGCGCACCATGAAGAGCGACTCCTGGTCACGGTGGTAGTAGCTGGCGAGCTGGCGGAGAAGTTGCGCCAACCTAGCGTTGTTGGTACCGGCACCCAGCAGACCCATGGCAAAGATGGCGTTGATGGCAACATCGTTGTCATTGTCGTGACTGTACCGCGAGAGCGTGTCGTAAATCTTCATCTGCGGGTTGCTGGGGCTGACGAGTCCCATTGCCAGGGGCACCGCCCTCCGAATGTTTGCCTCGCCGTAGTGCATGAGATGGCCGAAATGGCGGAGCACCATGTCCTGGCCAATGTCTTCGCCCATCGCAATCAGCCCAATACCGAGTACAGCATAGGCCTGCAGCAGCTCGTCACCCTTCTTCTCATCGGACTCTTCCACGTGCTCATTGCACAGGTGCAGGAGCTCCTGGATCTTGAGAACCGCGCCAGTGCCAGCCCACGCGCAGATCGACGCCAGCACCGACGTCGGCTTCGCCATGGGATGCTCAACCACCTTGAGCGTCTCGAGGACGACATCAACCTCTTCCTGGCGGCCAAAGTAGAGAAGACCCAGGCCGAGGGCAAGGAAGCGCGTCCACTTATCCGTAAGCTGGCTCTTGCGCTCCTCATCCATCAACGTCATAATGATCGCCTCGCCAGCCTCGGCGTGCGAAGATCCAACAAAAATCAGACCGCAAGCCAGAGCAGCCATCGCCGACACCCGCATCTCTTGGCTTGTATCGGAAATGATGGGCAGCAGGTAGGTCAGTAGCTCCTCCTTGTCAGAGCCGGCATACGACAGACCGAGACCCATGATGGCGGCTACCCGAATCAACGGGTTCTTGTGGTTCAGCTTGTCGTTATCAGCAAGGAGGGCCATGGCAGGTTCCGAGTCCAGCCGAACGCCCGAGTTCATGATCCCTATTGCGAGGTAGGCGCCGGCCTGGATCTGCTCCTCTTCAAGGTAAGTGTACTTGTCGATCTGATCCAAGCCATTCTCGATATCCCACATTAGCAGCGTCCCCAAAGACGCGACCGTCGACATCATGCCTTCCTCCTTGGTCTTCCACACCCAACTCTCCTTGTCTTTCTCAACAAGCATCATCTTGTCGTTCCCGAAACCGGCATTGACAAAAGCGTTGACAAAGGCAGCCGCCAGGTTGTTGCGGGCCGAGTCAAAGTTGGTAAGGCCAGCCACCCGGCTGCTTTCCAAATGGCTCTTGTAAATGTCTTCTGTCGTCTTGGGCTCCAGGATATTAAGTTCCTTTCCGAGTGACTTGAAATGCTCCGGAAGCTTCACGTTTCCGAGACACTCAGCGATCTCCTCGTCATCCGAGGTGTCACGCTCGATGTCCAGACATATCCTTTGGCGGGCGACAAGGAAGGCGAGCTGCTTTTTCAGCGCAGGATCGGGCGCATCGTCGAAATCCGAGGAGATAAGGTCGTGGTCGTTGAGTCTGATGGCGAGTACCATGGCTTGAGTGTATTGCTTGTAGGTTTTGTAGATGCCATGCGCCACACGGAGGAACTGCTCATTGTCCGGGTAGGTGAGCAGGTTGACCATCGAGACCATGTACAGGCAAACCCTCCCATAGGTATTTTCGTCTACAAATTTGGGAAGCTCCTCAATAATCTCTAGCTCGCTCATCAGATCAACGGCATCTGCCTCCTGATTGCTCTTGAGGAAGAGTGGCACCAGGGTCAGGGCAAGGTCGACCAGGTCTGCTGTTGACTCGTCGGCCGCGATACGCTTCCCGTAGACCTCGCCAACTTCAAGGGCCAGATGGCGAACATATTCGTGACCCCAGGAGCCAATGTCTTGGGTAGGCGCGAGGAGGCGGTATTTGAGGGTGTCCTGTCGCTCTTCATCCGAAAACGTCATACCAATGACGGACAAGACATCGGCCAGAGAGTTCTTGTCGTCCCCCGCAGGCCATTTGTCGTACAGCGCCGTCATCGTCTCGTAGTGTGGCCGTAGAAACTTCAAAGGCTTGGGGACCGCCGTCATAGAGGAAGTTGATGTCTTGATGAAGGTTTTCATGGCTTCGAGGGCCGGCTTGTAGAGGGATGCATTGGGTTCCTGCGAGAGAATGTTTTAGCAAGGCTCCCTTGAAGGTCGGTCGACAGCGCCGAACTACGTACAGTCAACCGCTCGACGAGCATGTCAAGCTCGTTCTTCAGCTGCTGATCCTCTTCGCTCAGCTCTTCCGAAGCTGTGTCATGGTTAGCGCAAACCGAGCCGTGCGGGGAGGAGAAACAAACATTCAGCCTTCTCATCGTCTTTCTTGCCGTTTGCCACCGGCTGCCCGGCCTTATCCTTCTGTGTCTCATCATCGACAGCCTTCCCCTTGCCCTTGTCGGCCGTCTTGGATAGATCGCTCTCTTGCGCCATGGTCGGTTCGGATAGCGGGGAACGGCCTAAAGAGCAATCAGGCGAGTGGCACGGCGCTGTCAAAGCGATGATCGTTGAAAAACTGGCAGTCGTCTCGCCCGAATCTAATTCTAGTCGTGGGATGACGGTCGGGCTGAAGTGGTTCGCGATTGCGGTTGTCTGGTGAGTTTGGCGGGACGGGAATGGAAGCTTGAACAGTCTCGAGTGGGCAAGGCAGGCAACTAGCTTGGTTACGCGATGCTTGCCGCCTGAGGCGAGGCGCCCAACCAGCGGTCAGATCCACTGAGCTAACCGACCCATGCTTGGAGCTGGGACCACCGGGCAGCCCCACTCCCGCCGTGCCACCCCATCCGCCGGCTTCGGCACATTCAAATTCCGTCACTGGGCAATTCGGGTCCGGTCCCGCGTCGGTGCTGGAAGCTGCCACTGGCGCAGGCGGGGCCCAACTCCCAGCCCATCTTTCTCTTATCGACAAATCTTATCAGTGAATTTTGGTGGGTGCGCCATGGAGGGGCTCTTTGGAGCGGGCGAACATCAACTGTCGATTTAGAACTTTTGATCGAAATCTCGAACAGCTACCCGACCTTCAACAACGTCATAGATCCTCATCAGGATTCTCTCAACATGAAGTTAGACACCAGGGCCATGCGCCATTTGACGGCGGAAGACTGGAGGGTCTTGACAGCAGTCAGTTCCGAATTCTTTCCCTTCCCGGCATTGTCATGCCCAATAAACCCCACTAACACGCGTCTCGTATTCCCACAGGTAGAGATGGGCAGCAAGAACCACGAGATCGTGCCGACGCCCCTGATTGAGAAGATTGCGCGGTTAAAGGGCGGCGTTAGTGGCGTGCACAAGTCCATCTCGGCCCTGGCCAAGGTCGGTCTGATCGCGCGCATGAAGGAGGCCAAGTATGACGGGTACCGGCTCTCGTATGGCGGGTTGGACTACCTGGCCCTGCACACTCACGCTGCGCGCAAGCACGTATACAGCGTCGGCAGCCGCATCGGCGTCGGCAAGGAGAGCGACATCATGATTGTGGCCGACGACAAGGGCACGCAAAAGGTCCTCAAGATCCACCGCCTGGGCCGCATCTCGTTCCGCACCGTTAAGACGAACCGCGACTACCTCAGGAACCGCCAGTCTGCCTCATGGATGTATCTCTCCCGGCTCGCCGCTATCAAGGAGTACGCCTTTATGCAGGCCCTCCGCGAGGAAGGTTTTCCGGTGCCCGAGCCCATCGCCCAATCCCGGCACACCATCGTCATGAGCCTCGTCGACGCTCCGCCGATGCGCCAGGTCTCGTCCGTCCCGGACCCGGCCGCCCTCTATGCTGAGCTCATCGCCCTCATCTTACGTCTCGCCCGACACGGCCTCATCCACGGCGACTTTAACGAGTTCAATATCCTCATCCGGGAGGACAGGGCCGACGATCAGGACCCAGATTCCGCAATTACCCTCACCCCAATCCTGATCGACTTCCCCCAAATGGTCTCCATGGATCATCCCAATGCCGAGATGTATTTCGATCGCGACGTTGAGTGCATCAAGCGCTTCTTCTCGCGGCGCTTCCATTTCGTCAGCACCACGCCTGGTCCATTCTATAAGGATGCAAAGAAGACTGTTGGGCGGGACGGCGCGAGGAGGTTAGATGCCGTTGTTGAGGCGTCGGGCTTCACCAAGAAGATGGCCAAGGACCTGGAAGCAGCCATCCGGGAGCAAGAGGCCAAAACCAAGGATGATGCCGATGGCTCGGGCGACTCGGAAGATGAATCCGACGAGGAAGAGGAAGGGGACGAGGAAAGGAGCGGAAGTGAAGGTGGCAATGATGAGCCTTTGGTGATCGGCGACCGTATCGTAAACACCGAAGCAGGGTTAGAGAAACTCACAATCAATGACGGGACATGAATAAACATGTTGCAATGCTACCATGCTTCCCATTGCCGTATTGTGTCTCGTTTCCTTGGCAACCATTCATAGGTTGTTGCGTATCGACTTGTCTTTGGTACACTTTTCGTCATGTTCGGCATCTACCTCATGAAGTATGCACAGAATGGCGCGAGCTCTTCCATTGGACTTATACTGCTAGCCTCAGCTGCACCAACCAACGCATCAACCGAACAACGGCACAAAGAGTAATTTCAGGTGGCTGCCCAACCCACTCCTCCACTAACCGGCTAAGAGTCGACCCATAAGATTGTATTGCCTCCAATCCGACATAGTAGAAAGTTCATCATGTGAGCTGGCAACCAGTTCATTCCGAGTCTGACTCGCGTCCATTCGGGGCCATTGTGACCATAGCAAAGAAAGAAAGCAAGATGACGATAGTGAAGTATCCGATATCGTTGTGACAAGCCTTTGAGATAAGGAAAGTCAAGTGCTCCAACAAGAAGTCCTACAAGCTTCCACGATCCCTAATGAGATTCTAGGGCGAAGCATTGAACGGCCATCTAGGCCTTCTCCGCCTTGACAGTCGGCGAGGACTGGGTGCTGCCCTTTTTGGCCGTCGGCGAATCGATAACAGGGGTGCCGCCACCACCCAAACCGTCATCAGACGACACCGTTCCAGGCACTGAGACGCTCTGCCTACGAAAGTTGTTAGTAGCGATGCTTGGAACAAGGCTCAAATTAGAGAAATGGGTCATACTTGGGTGTGTTTCCCACACTCTGAGTCACCATAGAACCCACACTAGCGCTGTCACCGACATTGGCACGGATCGAGGGCACGCGAGGAGCAAAGAGGCTGGGTTTGAGTTAGCCTACCCAATGCCGTCTTGCATCAACGTGGTCGGCAACTAACCTATCAGTTCCCATGCCAGCACGGCGGTTCCAGGGGGCTGGGCTGTAGATGCTGGGATGAATCCCAACGTCAGCTGTGCCGTAAGCACCGATGTTGTACTCGTTCGTACGAAACTGGCGACGCTCGGCGGTGATGCGCTTGAGCTCCTTTTGGGCTGGCGTATCGGCATAGCGGACCTGCATCAACATTCCTTCCTCGCCAATCGAAGCACCGTGGAATTTCTTGATAATGTCCTCGCATTCCTCGCGTGTCTCGAAGCTGTGTTTCGAATGTCAGCTAACTGTGTGCAAGTATACGGCAGACACTATCTACATACCGAGCGAATCCCACACCACGGCTGTTCCCCATGCTGTCACGGAGAATCTTGCTGGAAACAACATGGTAGCCAGCAAAAATTGCGTTGAGTTCCTAGCATATGTTAGTCCCAGTTCAGTTCAATTTCGGTCAGGCGTAAACTTACCGACTCGTTCAAGCGCTTTGGGAGGTTGGACAGATACAAGTTGGTGGACGTCTCGTCGCCCTCGGCTTTGAGTCGAGCGTTGAAACTCTCCTAAATTCGCATGTCAACCTGAAAACCTTATGTTCGAGTGGTAGAGTGGCAGAACTTACCCGAGCAAAGCCAACCTCATAACCAAGATGGTAAAAACCACGGATGCACTTCTCGGAATCACGGACATCGGCAAACTTGGCAAACCCGAAGCTACAGAAACGTTAGCCGAGCACCTAAACTGCAGTCTGAGGGAAAAAAAAAACATACCCTTTGCAAGCGCCTGTGGACGTGTCAATAATGGCCTTGCTTTGCTCGACTTTGCCAAAGCGAGACGCATATCGGTGGAGAAGCTCGTCGTCAGTTGTGGGGTGGAGACCGCGGATGTAGACATTGCGGTTTCCATGAATTCTATTCTCCAGGCACTGCTCAATCGACTTGGTATGACTAGGCGGCGTAAATACGGCTGGCACAGCCTCAGGAATGGGAGGGTCCTGCTTGAGAAGCTCCAGAAGGTCGTCGTTGATGGGCTGAGGTGCCTTGGGTGCCACGATCTGCTCCGGTGAAGGAGTCGTGTAGTTCGAGCGAAACACTGCGACCCGTGTGGAATTGCCACGTTCCATTGTGTTGCCAAAGAATGGAGTGGCGGGAGTGGACTCCGTGGTGGAATAAGACCCGCGCCGGTTTTCCAAGCCCGGAACCTCACTGCTGCGGTCGGCATAGGAGGCGACGCGGCCCGGCGTGTAAGGCATGGCATGATAAGGCACGGGAAGCGGAGCAAAACCGCTTTGAACGGGGTATTGACCAGAGACTCCAAATGAAAATGCAGTCTCAGGGGCCATTCCGACATGCAACGGGACCGAATAGCTCTGATAAGCGACGGGCTGGTCCTGCGGAGCGCAATAGGCATGGTGAGCCATCTGTGACATGTTTGAAGCGCTCGGCATGCCGGGACCGGCAGGAAGAGCCAGCGTGCTGAATTGGTTCATGACAGCGCCAATGGTATCGGAATGCTGACCAACATGCTGAGCATGAGAAGGGGGAGCCTCGTGCTGGCTACCCAGCTGAGCGCTCATGTATCCCGGGTAGGAAGCGTGGCGATTGTTGCCAACGTCCGAAGCCATGGCGGTGTTTGGGCGGTAGTGGGTCATGGTGGTACAACCTGGAAACGGTTGTCAGTACAATAGAGGAGATGAAACGTCGCCAGATCGTTGGAACGGCTCCAGCGAAAGTGTTCGCGAAACACACCTGTATGGTTTGCGATTTGTTGACAAATGAACGCTTCTAGAAGAGGTAATGTCAGTACCGTCGATTCAGCGAGATGCTATAGTACAATAGCAGCTCGATAGAGGGGGAGGCAAGCGATGTTGAGAGATGAAGTGTAGGATAGGCGGGCGAGAAGGGGAAGGTAAAAGTTCGAGAAGCAGGAAGTTTCCAAGATTGTTGAGAATGCAAATATACGCGCGGGAGAAAATTTGAAAAAGAACGGGCAAGAAAAGTGTGTGACTTACCTCCAAAAACCACCCAACCCCGGCCGGTGGGAGCTGTAGCACGGTGATGTATTGACAACAAGAAACCGAGCCACTTGCCAACCGGTGATGTTAGTACCAAGGACCGGAATCAAATGCAAGACGAAAGTGAAAGGGAGTAAGAAGATAGATCGAGCTATCAGCAAGATGAATGGAAGAGACTGCGGTGGTTTGGGGAATTGGAATGGAGTGTTGATGCTGTAATGATCGGAAGCAGAGTCAACGACAGTCCAAATAATTCTGTGACTGGGCAGACAGAATATGAACGGTTATAAAGCCACGAGGGTTCCCTGTGAAAAGCACCGGAAGTCGCGTAGGTACTCTTTATTGCAGGCAGGCGCGCAAGCTAGGAGGGTACTTGCCACCTTAGGAAGAAGGAGAGACCCGCCGAGTAAGTTGAAGGGGCACCCGACAGTTAGTGGTAGACCGGCCCTCCCCACTACAAGTGTAGTAAGCGCCCTCTAAGGAATACGTATTGTGGTCACAGTCAAGGTACGGTACTAACCAAGGTACCTTGGGCCGGTTGCAGGTTGCAGGTTGTTCATCGTCCAGGTGCAGTGACTATAAACGCTCTGTGCACAGTTGCAGTTGATACAGGCTAATGGAAGGCCAAGAGCAGAGAGTTTCACGAAAGAAAACTGAGTAAAGCAACAGAAGCAGAAGAACACAGGATAGCTTACCAAAGTTGAGTTATTATCTTAGACACAAGCAAAGAGGCTCGAGGTTGTCGCCCCGGTCTCTATGGATTGCTGATCTGGGAGTGTGGATTGGTGCCTTTAGACGTTACTGCTGAGAGCTCAAGCCCAGCTTCTTGTGGCAGTCGATGCTGGAGTTTCGGTGATTGACTTGACAAGGAACTGAAAGACGCATCAAGCTCCGCATTCGTATTCGAGCCTCAGCCTAAATGTAAGCCTGTGGCCTGGTTTGAAAGAAGGAGCGACCTTCTGAGCAAGCGATGTGAGTTGGGCAGCTTCAGGTGGTTATGCCGGTTTTGGCCGCCCTTTAATGAATTCTGCCAGGTCAGGAACAGTGACCGTGGCTTCCCTCAATTTGACCCTGGTAGTTCCCTTCTTTGCTTGGAACCACAAGAATCTCTCATGAAGATGTTGGCCGCCGTCTTGTTCAGAAGTTCCTCGCCTGCCGTCTCAATCTTGCCTTATCTGTAAGTTCTTTTCGTTGCTCTTGCCACCCAAACCACTTGCGGCCCTAGCTATGTCTGTTCGAGTTGAACAGTTCCCTTTCAAGGTCCATTTGCATATGTTGAACGGCAAATGACGGTGGAAAAATCTTGGGAAGTTGGCGTGAGCCTCCGAACGAGAATCATCCGCGTTGATCTTAGGCTGGCATGAACGAGTAGATGGGTGATCAAATTCCTCGAAGAGGGGGTCTCCTAGGTCCGTCTGCTTGCAAGGTCTCGAAGGAGGAACGTGATGATATACTGATGGTTAAGCAGCTGCTTTGTTCCACAATGGTGTGAATATTAGGATAACCGTTAAGAATCACTGGGTCTGTAGAATCGGTTAAGACGACTTCTGTCAATGTTTGGCTGGGTTCTAACCTGTTTCTAAGCACCCCTCTTGTTCGTAGCTTGCGACGACCCGCGCTGAGTGAAGGGTAGAACGGCAACTGAAAGCCCTCATCAAGAGATTGCCTCACACAACTGTCGTAACCAAGAGCAAGACGTCCTAATAAGTAAGGTAGGTAGCGGCCTGGTAACAATGCTCGGATAGGGATACTAGGGCGAAAGGTCGAGAAAAACCAAGAGCACCAAGAGTGCTTCATCAATTCGCACATTAAGCCGTTGTGGCATGCGTGCAACACGGATGAGTCCCGGCTTCGGAAAAGCGGATTTCCCAAATCATGCTGCAGTGATAGAAACAGCTGCAACTAAGTGCTTCGAGCCATGACCATGCTTGTCTTCTGTTGAGCAGGGGTAGACTGGGGATTCGAAGTCGAGGCGAGACACTTTCAACTCCCGATCTCCGCGAAGTACCCCGCGATCGTGCAGTTATATGTGTAAAAGACGTAGAAAGACGGAGAAGGCGAGATGGGATAGTGTAGAAAGGAGAGCAGCAGACCCCTCGGTCCAAGACATGCCATGATCACCGTTCAATCAAATCTTTCATGTGAACCAGTTGAATGGGGGGAAAAGACTAACAGGAGAGACGCCTTGTAACCCGAGCTGTTCCTTTAGGGAGACTAGCGTCACGGTGGCGTTTGGTCAAAAGGGTAGGTGGGAATGCGCGACAACCAATATGGGATGTGGAAAGGTGATACAGCAGCGGCGCCATTGTCTCTCGCACTTTGAGGGCTGTCTTAGGAAATAGGTACCTTGTGACGTCCCCGGGTTGTAGTTTGCGTTTTTCACGTCCATTGGCCGGTTCACTTGGTCTAGGAGGCATGTCTTAGACCAGAATTCCATGTTCCCTAGTGTCTGCCCGGTCTTGCTTGCATGGCAGTATCATGAACGGTTGGGCTTTGGATGTGACATTTTCCCCTTCCTCCCGACTAGAACGTTAGTGTTGCTGCTGTCGATGCTGGTTTATTAGTCTTCGAGCAGCCTGCCTTCAGCGGGCTAAAAAGAGCGGCTAAACAGTTGACACTTGTTCGTCGTGAGGGTTGCTTTGCGCATATTCCCACTTGGTAGGTCGAGCCGGAGCCAATCAACGAGACCAGGATGAAGCTGACAATGTAGGCAACACCAAGGTGCTGAAAAAGCAAACGAAAACTGCCTGATAAATGCAAGCCTTTGGATGTTCTTGTTCATACACAACCCACCCAGTCCACTGGTACATACTTGATGTAGCGGTCAACTCCAAAGAGGGGACAAAAAGCTCCGAGACAAGGGGAAAACATGGGGCCAAGTTTGTCTTGCACGAGGATCTCACAAGACCCCAGATTCTGGATCGGGAGGGGCCCTCACTTTGGGAAGTCGGGAAAGGGGGTTTCGGAGTGCAAAGGCGGGGTCAAGCCACAATTTCGGGAACAATAAGAGAGGCATGGCTTTTTGGAACATTCAATCCTGTGGCGTTGTGCAAAAAGGGCATGAGCGTAGCACGAGTCTTTTAAAAAGAGGGTCTTCTGGAATGTTGTCGTGTATCTCATGGTACGGAGGAGGATACATGCGCATACTCCTAAAAGGATGCTGCAAAACATGAAGCGTGTACAAGAAGAAACATTATTCTAAAAAACCAGCCGACAGCGAAACCGATGCAACATGAACATACCTCTCCTATCGATTCCATCTATCCCAGAGCGCCCGGATGCTGAATCGCCAACGCTGAACCTAGCGCCATCGCTGTTTACACAGAAAGCATAAACTTTGACCATAACATGTTCATCTACGACCACACATCCTCCTGTTGGTCAAGGTTAGCAACGTGTTCCGATGGCTCGGTGACGGACTTCGATACATACCTGATATTGGTTCCCTTGCCGCATCTGCTTCACAATTTCCTCAGCCTTGTCTTCTGGGATGCCGCGCTCCGCAGACAAGATTTGGGCCAGGACGGCGTTGACCTCGCGAGCCATGTTGGCAGCGTCACCACAGACGTAGAAGTAAGCCTTCTGCTGTAGTAGCTCATTAATTTCCTTGGCGCGCTCCTTCAGCCGGTGCTGGACATAAACCTTCTTGGGACCCTGGCGAGAAAATGCAAGTACAAGCTCAAACTTGTCACCGAGAACCTGTTTAGCTTCCTGGAGGGTATAGTCAGCCAAGCTATATCAGGACCAGAGGGGGGAAAATTCCGACACTTACCTCCCATTCCTTTTCATAGAGAAAGTCCTCGGTCGCCTTCCGGCAGCCGAAGAAGAGGATGGTCTTTCCGACAGCCTGACCGTTCTCAACCATCTTTTTCCTTTCACGAACGAACCCTCTGAAGGGCGCAACACCAGTACCGGGGCCGACCATGACGACGGGTTTGGTGGGATCCGAGGGGAGCTTGAAGTTCGAGTGGCGAACGTGGACAGGAACGTGGATGCCGTCGTACCTGTTGCGCGGGCCCATAATCTCGTAGCTCAGGCCGAAAGGACTTGGGTTGGGGTCCCCATTCTGCTTCTCCTTGAGGGCCAAGAGATAGTTTGTCGCAACGCCCCTGAAAGGGTCCCCGCGGCCCGGAAGGTTCTGTGACTCGACAACCGCGGTAATGGAGATCTTCTTGGGCTGTTCCAAGGAAGATGACGAAATGGAGTAGTAACGGGGCTGCAGTTTTGTGATGCCTTCGATAAGGGCAGAGAACGGAACATTAATCCACTTCTTGCCCTTGCTCACGGTTGCTAGGAGTCGAGCGATGTTGAGATAGTGAGCGTTGACCTTGGAGTGGAAGTAGTCCTTGTCGCTGCCGAGCTTGGTCATTTCAGCCTTGGATTCCTCGTCTGGGGCGAATGCGGCAAGAGTGGCGAGGAACTGGCGTGAGATCGGGGCACAGATTTCCATGTGGTAACGGGCGATGGCGTCGTACGTGGTCGGGGTCGGGAAAGGCACCTTTGCAGTCGGTTCAAGAGCCTTAACGCTGATGACATTGTGACGCTTCTCGGTAAGACCAAAAATATCCAAGAAGCGGTCGACCTCTTCGCCGGCATTGGTGGGCCAAACCGCAATGTGATCACCGGTCTGGTAGGTGAGATTGGAACCGCTGACATCAATCTCCATGTGCAGGCAGTTGCGGTCCTTGACGTTGAACAACTCATAAGACTTCTCAATAGGGGCAATGTACGGGTTGTGAGCGTTGAAAGGGCCCTTGGGAGTGCCGTCGAGGTGCATCTTATTGGGTTCTCCGACGTAAACTTCGGGCGCTTCGCGAGTGAGACCTTCCCTCTCAGTGATGCCGAAGATGGGTTCGTAGACGGCCTCACGCTCTTCCAGACCCATCTTTTCGGCCAGAGCCTTCCACATCGGTTCTTTCCAAGCCAAAAAGTCTTCCTCCATCGTGCCGGCGCCATCATCGCCCTCGCCCGCTTCTCCAATGCGATGCGCACCAAGATTTTGGAGGGCTTTGTTGACATTGCGAACCATCGAATTGTAGTGCTCGTAGGTGTTATTGCCGAGACCAAACGCGACGTAGTTCAGGTTACCGAGGGGAGGGTCGTTGTCGAGGGAAAACGTAGGGCTCTCGCCGGTGATGAACTCGTAAAAGTCGACAGCGTTATCGGTTGGTTCGCCCTCGCCGTATGTCGCCAGCACGAACATGACAACCTTGTCATTAGGGATGGCATCGAGATTATCGTAGTCGTAGTCCTCTAAATCGGCAACCATGGTTTCGAGGCCGAAACGGCTCTTGCCCTCCTTTGCCAGTCTCGAAGCATAATCCTCGGCGGTGCCGGTTTGCGATCCGTAGAATATGATGCAGTTTTTGCCGGACTCGTCCATCTTCTCGATGATGTTGCGAGTCTTGCCCGCCTTGGCGCCATTAGCGCTCGCCAAAGAGCTCGCATACGGGTCTTTGGTGACTGCCCAGTACTTCCCCTTGGTGAAGTAGGCCACCGTTCCAAGGAGAATGGCGGCCAGGACAATCACGTCCAGCGTATCGAGTTCAGCCATGGCGAGAATGAGACCGTAGCGCAAGAGGCGGGAACAGAATCAGGGTGAGTGGTCGGGAGGCGCGACCTCCTCGAAGTTGGACCGCTTCACCGACAAAACCTCAGGACACAGCGCAGCGACCTCTGGCGCAACCGAGGTGCGACTAGCAAAGCCCGCGATCTCTCTTAACAAGAGCCAGAGCCTTCGGAGACCGGATCCAAAATTGGTCGCGGGAAACGTTAGCCGCCCAATGGATGTTGTTTCAATCGGCGCGGCACCGCTAATGCTGAGGCCGGAACACGCAACGGATGTCGCCGGAGGAAAAAAAAATGCGGGTGTCGCGGGATTGCAGGCAGCCACGCGCAACTAGTGTAGGGGGAAAGAAGAAAGATCACAACCCGGCGACAAAGTGCGCGAGTATGTTGAGAAAAAAAGGAAGGAAAAGTCGAAGGTGCGAACGGAAAAGGGGGTCAAGGTTTAGACGACGTGGAATTTTAAGAGTAGGGTTGCGGCTGCCTTTTGCGAGGC
Source organism: Corynascus novoguineensis (assembly GCA_033296725.1). Taxonomy (NCBI): domain Eukaryota; kingdom Fungi; phylum Ascomycota; class Sordariomycetes; order Sordariales; family Chaetomiaceae; genus Corynascus; species Corynascus novoguineensis. The sequence goes on from MU857605.1 coordinate 361,064, forward strand.
AAGGATGGACTTATCGACAGATAACCACTCTGCAATCCCCGGCTCTCGCTGGGAGGGGAGCACATGCGTTTAAACCCCCATTCGGTAAGACCAGTTTATTGCAGTCCCTTGTCCCGTCAGCTGGACGATTCCGCCAAGCACAGTCTGATTAGTACCGAACCCGCTGCCGGTACACTAACCAGCTACCCCAGACGCTAACAGGATGGGGTCGACGGGACCCGGCGGCGCTGTCCTGGGGAGATGAATCGGCTTCATAGGGCTCAGAGTAGAGACGTTGAAGACCGTGTAGGCTTCGAGGACAACACAACTTATATCTGTCATAGTATACCTGCGGTGTATTTTCATCTCTGCGCTGTACAATTAGGACATACGGCAGACTTTGAGGTGCGCTACAATGTCTGCACAAACCAATCTGTACATTGAAACATACTACTTAACTCTGCTAGCAGGCAGTTGAGTGCTTAGCGAGGAGGACCTGAATAGCTACGGCCAAGATTCAAAATTCGAAGTGACTGGATGGACTAGGTAACCATGTATGTGGACTGTAATTGGCGCAGTACCCCCAGCCCAAAATTCCCCCAAAATTGCAACATCTCAGGGCTCCCCGACAGCACTCTACTTACCATTGCAGCAATGTCCTTCTCCAACCGCTCGCATTCGCTGCATTTACATTCTCTCCATCTTTTATGTCTATTACTAGGCTACGCAGATTAGTGTAGACTTACTGCGAGTACTTGGAGAATAAAGTGTTTTGAATTTCAGCTCGGCCAGTTCATGTTGGGGAAACGTCCCCACCTACCCCAATCCCAGCCCGCTCCCGTCCCTGGCCCGTGAGGACGCGATCGAGTGATGTGGGCTACTAGGTCAGGTAGTATGTATTCGAACCTGTTGCGCTTCGTACCTACCTTGCTGGATGTTCCGAAGAGCGTCCCCAGAGAGCGCCTTGGGGGTTGACGAGAGCGGGGAAGCCAAAGCGGACGACCCCGGAGAACCACTGCTTCGGCTGAGGACCCGGCTTCTCCGCGCTCTCGGCCTGAGGAATCGCACCGAGGAACGGACCCATGGTCCCTGGCAGAATGCTCCCACCCCCACATGCAGTCCGGCGGGGCAATGCGGGATTGTAGCCGAGCCGACTGAGAGAATCCGTCCGGGCACTTCATTTTTTCCCGCTCCCCATCGGTGGCCGTGACCGCCATTGCGACCGCATCAACCGTTGTACCCTAATTAGTGTCAATTGGGTACAAACTGTTGGCCATAACATCCAGTAGCATTTCGTTGTCTCTCTCACAAAAGGGACCTGCTTGAGAACGGCCATGTGCACGAAGTGACGAGTAGTGTACGCAGCGCGCTTTGCCGCGGAACCCCCCTAAAGCTGCAGCATCGGGATCATCCCGGGTCCATGCACGGCAACAACGCTCGGGGGCCGACCTTTGACTCCATGTTCATCTTCAGAATGGATTCGGGGGATGATAGAAGTGGAGCAACTGCGATTCAGGTGCTCTTGTTCCCCGATACGAAGGTGTGGCTGTTGCGCTCGAGTTGCAGAGGATTCTCATGAACAATGGAGATGACCCGGGAATCGGAGAGTTCGCGGACAGTTACCATACAAGGACCCTACGTGCTCACCTCGGTGAGAAATTGAATGAGGCGCCAAACAGACCGAAGCCCTTCGCCGGGGGAGACGTGCCCTGATTGGCTGCACACCCTCCCACTAAGCCTTGTCAGACCTGGAAAGTGGGCCACAGCACCCTGGAAGCTCATTTGTCTGCGGCCTTCCGTCCCTTGTTTGACAGCCACACCCGGCGACCACACGTCGTTCCCAAGTGCCGAGCCAAAAGTTGAATCGATAACCTGAGCCCTTTGCTACCCGCTTCATTCACCCTTGTCAAGACACCGCGGCATTGTAATTATTGATTGATTGGGGGATCATGCAAGCCGTGGCTTCTGAAAAATGGGTAAGTCGCAAGAATCATATGAAACTTTTCCTCCAAGCTCTCTCTCTCCAGGATCCTCCCGCTGCAGTCTGCAAACCCAATTCCTAGATCATGTTCGGTCGATGCGCCTTTCGCAGCCTTGTGACGCGGCTGCGCACCCCAAACCTCTCGCCTTCCCTCGTCACCTCCGTCTCCGTGCGGTTTCAACTGTACCCCACAGACCACGCACCCAGCCCTTCGTGACAGTTTCAGTGTTGGCCGAGCTGATGCATCGCTGACCTTGCCGTGCTGAGGAGAACAGCTCCGTCCCAGACGACGTTGCCGGACCACGAACCTCTGAAGTTCTCGCCCCGCGGGGTCTCACGGCTCGACGAGGAGGATGAAGACGAGTGGCAGAAGACGATACGCCCCGCACCCTTGGGCTCCCGAAGCGTTGCCCACTCCCGCGAGTCGTCCATCGAGAAACTTCAGCGCCCCGACCCCACCGCACAGCCGCCACCGCTGCCTCGCGCACCCGTGCCGCCGCGAAGTGCTATCGGCGGCGTGATAGAGCGCGTCGTGGACCCCAAGGCATCGACGTACGGACACCACCGGCAGACATCCATCGTCCATGGAATCGGGATTCACCACTCTCGCAACGGCAGCCTTGCCAGCTCTTCCTCCAGCCCCCTCAGCCCGCAAATGATTGCTGCAGCCGGCGCCGGCCTCGCGCCGGACAGGGCAGAGATGCATCCATTTCCGCGTCTTGACAGCGACGGGCAGCGGCCAACCACTGCTCTCTCAGGGACCACACTTGCGTCGGTGCCCAATGTCCCCGAAAGGGCGCCATCAGCCGCAGCCGGGGAGATTGGTACCCAAACATCTGCGCGAGGCAAGATGGAGCGGCGACACAGCGGAAAGTCTCGCCGCGATCATGCCCACCATCACTCGCACTCATCACGGCATCACAAGGACGAGCAGAAGACAGTCGGCGAATACGCTCTCCATGTCCTGTTCACGTCCTTCATTGCACAGGCCGAGGAGAAATTGAACGAATGCATGACGGTGCCCTTTGACCCAGAACCGCATGTCGAGCAGATTTGCGGGCCGGGGGTCGATCCTGCTTTTGATCAACTCATTGTAGCCCTCGGGCATATCGCCAAGCAGAAACCAAAGCCACTAATCGACTCAATGATGCTCTGGAGGAAAAGCAAGAGCGACGCGGCCAACGAGGCCCGGTCCCAACTGCAACAGTCACGCATCTACCCACCTCCCGGACAGCTCCCCAGGCGTAATACGGAGCCGGTGCAATCGGGGACACTTGGCGGCTCGGAAGTGCCTGCGAGCGGTCAAGTGTCTCTGGCTGCAAAGCAGGAATACGTTGCCCAGGCCGAGCGCCGTTCAACTGTCTCCATCTACGTGCTCTGCCGTGTTCTTCTAGAAGTCCTGACCCAGAGCACACTAGCTTCCATCACGCCAGAAATGGAGGACAAGCTCGAGAACATCATATTTGGGCAGCTAAAGATCTCCGATACCGAGCAGCTGATGGTGTCCCCGCTCAAACTGTCCAATTGGAATCTCTTTGCCCAGCTCATGGGTGCCATGAGCGACATCAGTTTCACCACTGTGACCGATCGCTTCATTGCCGACCTAGACCGCTCCTTGCAAGAGATGAATGCCAAGAATCCGGCCTCGTCGTCCAGAGAGCTCGAGAGCAAGATTGAGCTCGTGTTGGGAGGGATGAAGCACCTTCGGATAAAAACCTCGCCGGAAGACGCGTGGGATCGGTCCTGCGAGTTCATGGCGTCGTTGGGGAAGCTCTTCAGCCGGTCCCACGGCCCCAAGGTAAAGTCGGCTTTTTGCCAGGTTCTCGAGATGCTTATGCTTCCCATTGCTGCGAAGGCCAGCAACACCGATATTGCGAATCCGAAGTGGACTGAAGTGCTGGGCACGGTTAGTCCACGCCTGGCGCAAATGTTTGTGAAACCGCGACATTGGCAGTCTACCTTCCCTCTGACGGCTACCATGTTGTGTGTCTCGCCGCCCGACACGTTTGTTAGTCAATGGCTGCAGCTAATATATCAGCTGCAGCCGCGGCTCAAGGACCGCTACACTCGACCGCTCTGCTTGCAGGTCATCTCGAGGCTTGTATGGACTTACCTATATCGTACCAATGACAGCTCCTCGGGCGTGACGAGGAAGCTGGATGATGTCTTGAAGGCCGTTTTGCCAAACACAAAGAGGGCCCTGATGGCCACGGATACTGCCGTGATTGACCCTCTCATCCAGATCATCAGGTTCATTGGATATAAACATCCGGAATATTGCTTCCGAACCGTCATATTCCCCTTGGTCAACGCCGATCTCTTTACGTCCAACAAGGAGCTCAAAATCGAGCAGCTTGACCCGGACCGCATGGTCGTCGGAATCCGGGCTTTCCTCACTATCATGTCGGATTTGGAGAAGAGTGACAAGGGGAGACCCCCATTTCCGCTTACTTATGCCCCGTCTGCTTTTCCCGAACGTGTGCCGCCGACATCGCCAGTTTTTGGCTCATCGCATGACTCCCCCTCTGTAGCCTGGGCGGCCTTATCGGGCGGCGAGAGGCTGTCTAGGCCAGTCATGGTTTCGGCGCTCTCCGAGAACGTCAAGGATTATTACGCGAGATTCTGCGAGATCCTCGGCAAGATCAGCATCATCTGCGACAACACGTTTGGTGGACAAGCTGCTCTGGACGAGAAGTTTGACAAGATGGAGAAGTTCAATAGCCCGGGACCTAAGACTCCCATCACTGAAACGTTCAACTTCTCGCGGAGGGACGAACCGAACCCGCAGGATCAGAAACAAGCGTTCTATGAGCTGCTCCATGTCGCCGTCCAAGCTCTTCCACGGTGTTTATCGCCCGATATACCCTTCAACACGTTAATCAACCTTCTCTGCACTGGAACGGCACATGTCCAAAACAATATCGCAGAGTCGTCTGCTCAGTCGCTGAAAGCCATCGCCCGCCAGTCGCACGCCCATCAGGTGACGATGGGATTTGCGCGCTTCATCTTCAATTTCGATGACCGCTATTCCACCATGTCGGACGGAGGTATGCTGGGCCCGGGCCACATTGAGAAGACTTTAATGTTATACATCGAGCTCCTTCACATCTGGATTGAGGAGATCAAGCAAAAAACCAAGAACGCTGCAGATGAGAGCGGCGATTCGAGCGTTGCCGATAAGAGAAGCATCAAGCTGGACCTGTCGAGCGTCTGGGCAGAAGTCGATCAGGTGGAAGCACACGGCTTGTTCTTCCTCTGTTCGCAGTCTCGGAGCGTACGGTACTACGCCGTCAATGTACTCCGCCTGATCACCGAGTTTGATGCGGTTCTGAGGAAGCCGAGCGGCCGCGAGAAGGACACACCGAGACTTATCGACATCCTCGAAAACGACTCAATGCAGGTCATGAGTTTCAACGACGAACAGCTCTCAGTAGCCGAACGGAGCAGGTTGCAGCGGGGAATGCAGAACACCAACAGCCAGGGGGCCTTGATTGAGCTCTGCACTAGCGACGTATCGTACGACACCACCTTGTGGTTCAAGATCTTCCCCAACTTCATCCGCATCGCGTTCGACAAGTGCCCTTTCGCCATCACGCTGAGCCGGGATCTCGTCTGCGAGCGGATACTTCAGCTGTATAAGGTTATCACGGTCCTCTCGGAACCACCACGAGAGCACCGTGGCCAATTCTATTCCGAGCCTACCAGTGCTCGCATAACCGGCAAGACCCCGTCGTCGTCGCACCCGGGGGTTGTTATAGAGCAGTGGAAGCTCTACCTTGTCTTCGCTTGCACCACCCTGGCCGATCCTGGTAGTGCTCAGGTTAGCGGAGTACAGAACGGCCAGCACGGGCGAAAAGGGTCCAAAGTGTCCTCGGCTGCTGAGAAGATAGGGTCAGCAAGGACTCTCTTCAAGTACTTGAACCCCATGCTCTCCGCCTCGTCTGCGCCAATCCGGGAGGCGGTTGTTATCGCCATGGGATCGATTAACATCCACATTTATCGCACGTTGCTAGAAGAACTCCAAGGGCAAGTATCGCGCTGCAATGACGAAGCTCGGCAACGCATCCACCAACGTACCAATAGCAGTCCGCGACGGAATCGTAAGATGGATATTTTGCGAACCGAGATCACACATGTGTACAAGCTCACCTCGCATTTCTTGCGAGAGCCTCAGGTCTACCAAGACGACTGGGTTCTCAACAACCTGGTGGCGTACACCAAGGATTTGAAACTCTTTTTGATGGATGGCGAAGTTCAGATGGACTGGGAGTTCCAAAAATTGAGACGGCATTACTGCGGCCTTATGGAGGAACTCTTCGAGGGCATCAACCGAACAAAAGACCCCTCCCGGTGGATGACGTTCGAAGCTCGAAAATCGTCCTTCGCCCTGATGGAGGACTGGTGCGGCTTTTCGCCCAACCAGCCTCAGATTCGGCGGAGAGAGGACAATATGAGGCAGTCAGTGATGGATCAGAAAACTGCAGGTGAGCGAGGCACCGTGACAGCCGCTATGGAGATCGAGAAGAGGAATCTGCGCACGGCAGCTCTGAGCGCCATGGCTGCGCTCTGCGGCGGGCCCATCAGCGCCGCAACTGAGAGTGGCGCGTCTCTTCAATTCGATGTCCGGAGGATGCTGGCCTGGATCGAGGCCATCTTCAACTCCGGTAGCGACCGCATGAACGTGATCGGCAGGAGGGCGCTTAAGAACCTGATTGTTCATAATCAGGAGTACCCGTATCTGCTCGAGCATTGCATGTCACGATGCTACCTTGCTGAGGCCCCGCAGATGCTCGAGAGCTACTTCACCGCTGTGACCGAGGTGCTCTTAGAGCACCCCGAGTATCCGACACCATTTTGGAAACTCCTTGGCCTCTGTCTCTTTATGCTTGGCAACGACCAGAGCGCCATCCGATCCAGGGCCGCCAATCTTCTAAAAGCACTCGAGGAACGGCAGCTGCAGCCGCGAAGCTCCAAAATCCAGGATTTCGACATCAGTATCTCGGACAAAACCAAGGCCGTCTACAAGCTTGCTCAGTTCGAGATCTCAAAAAGACTGGCGAAACAACACACCGAGCTGGCGTTCCACATATTCTCCGAGTTCACATTCTACTTCAAGGAGCAGCAAGCCGGGGCACAGAGGAACGTCATCGCTGTCATCCTTCCCTGGATTCAGGCAGTCGAGCTCCAAGTCGATCCGAACGGAGGGCCCATTGCACAGTCGTACGTTCTGCTGGCCAATCTACTCGAAATCACCATCAAATCTAGCGCCGCGCTGCACAACGAAGTGCAGGCTCTCTGGCAAGCTCTGGCAACAGGTCCCTATCCGGGGAATGTTCGGCTTATCCTTGATTTCATCATGTCCCTATGCCTAGAGCGGCGAGAGCAAAATTTTGTCGAGTACGCAAAACAAATAGTTGTCTTTCTTGCGAGCACGAACAGCACTCCAGGCAACAGGGTCATTGAGTTCCTGCTGCTTCAGATCACGCCCAAAGCGATGGTGCCCAACGAGAAGCGCGAAGCAATCCCTCCCCCTCCCGACATCAGCATGCTTCCCTACTGCGCCGACCTTTCGGAAGCCCTACCTATTGGCACCAAGCAAGCAGGCTTCTCCCTTGGCCAGCTGTCTCTTATTTTGCTAGTTGATCTGATGGTGGCACCCGTCAGCCTCTCCGCGGACAGCGTCCCGGCTTTGTTGCAGGTGGTCATGGTGCTCTGGGATCACTACACGCCGCTGGTACAAGAACAAGCCCGCGAGATGCTGGTGCACCTTATCCACGAGCTTGTCATCTCGAATCTGGATGACAACACACCAGCCGCGACCAAGCAGTGGATAGAGAGCCTGGTCGATGCCATCAGACGCCACGACCGAACTGTTGTGTGGGGATACGAGGACAGCAACGGCAAGGTGGACGGCTGTGGCAACAAAGTGCCGCCGAGCATGGAGTACCTGACGGCCGAGGTTGTGAGAACCTTTGAGCTTACTTTCCCTGGCATCAAAGACCAGTGGGGTAGGCTCTCCTTGACCTGGGCAACCTCATGTCCCGTTAGGCACCTTGCATGCCGGTCCTTCCAAATTTTTAGATGCATCCTGACGTCGCTAGACCAATACATGCTTGGAGATATGCTCGCCCGGCTTTCCAACACGATCGCAGACGAGGACACCGAGATCCAGACGTTCTCAATGGAGATCCTGACCACGCTCAAGACACTAATCATAAAGCTGGACGCCGACAAACTTCTGGCTCTTCCCCAACTCTTCTGGACCACATGTGCCTGCCTCGAGTCCATCAACGAGTGTGAGTTTCTCGAGGGAGTTGAGATGCTCAACGAGTTCCTCGGCAAATTGGACTTCCATTCCCCTACCGTGAGGAAGTTGCTACACGACGGCCAACCGTCCAAGTGGGACGGTCCCTTTGAAGGCTTGCAGCCGCTGTTGTACAAGGGTTTGCGCTCATCCAGCTGTCTTGACCAGACGCTCTCGACTCTGGATAAGCTCATCCAGCTGCCTAACGACCCCCTGATTGGCAACGACAGCCGCCTTTTTTTTACGATCGCCGCGAATCTTCCTCGCTTCTTGCATTCCATCGACCAGCAGTTCCTTGACCGAGGGATTGTGCAAGCGGCGGAAACGCTCATGGCAGTAGCAGACGAACAAGGCTTGACGAGCGTATCGGTGGTGCTCGATGACTATCTCGCGTCCAAGTACCCTTCAGGCGACGACTTTGTGTCGCATGTGTTTGCGGCACTTGGGGAGCGGTTCTTACCCACGTTGGACTTTAGCATGGTCACCATGCTCATGGGGTTCCTCACAAACGGGATCTCGTGGGTCAAGATAAAAACTATGCGTATCCTACGGGTGATCATTCCCGAGGTGGACATGAAAAAACCGGAAATTGCCAGTCACGGATCTGACATGATCTCTCCTCTCCTGCGGCTGTTGCAGACAGAGTACTGCATGGAGGCTCTGGAGGTGTTGGACAACATCATGACCATGTCCGGGTCCTCCATGGACAAGCATCACCTCCGCATGAGCATGACGCGGCCGACATCGAGGGCGGTTCGCAAAGAATACGAGCGCACGCAAAGCCTGTTCGGCATCCCAGAGCCGTCGGGTTGGGCGGTACCGATGCCTGCGCGCAAGACGGACTCGACCCGTGCAAATATTCACGCGGCTTTTTACATGTGTCAGAGCGAAGAGGGTGCCGTTGCCCAGCCGACAATGACTCCCGAGGTCGAGTTCCACACAGACGACTTCCCATACGGGTTTTTCCCCGGTTCTGGCTCATTTGACAGAGCAGACACCATGATGTCAGACGACGGGCGGGTGGACGCGCCTATGGGAGATCTCTTTTCGAAGCTCGACAGCTTGGACGATTTCTTCGATGATCTATCGGCCACCAGCCCGCCAAGCGACGGCCGCTCATCGCGGACCGTCACCGAGTTCTCGCCCGAGACGTTCGAGTCCGGCGCGCAGCTGTACGACGAGCATATCCTCCCGATTCTTCACCAGGCATCCAACAATAGCAACATGTCATTTCAGAATGGGTTCGCAGACCGCCCCTTTTTCGTGCCGCGCGAGGGAGGTGGAAGTGGAGCAGCAGCAGCAGCAGCAGCAGCAGCCAACAACACCATGAACCCAGGCGCCTTTAACATTGGGGTGGGCAATAGCAACACGCCAAATAATAATAACAATCACAGCGAGAGCAATAACAACGGCAGCAATGTGACAACAACGTCCGCCACCCCGCCGCCGATCCGGCCAGGCCTCCACGCCCGCTCCATCACATCTCCTTCGGCACCTGCCTCGTACCACGCCGCCGCCGCCGCTACAGCAGCCGCAGCTGGCGATTTCACGTCCGACGAAGAGTTTCCCGAGGACATCTTCTCAGACGGCGACGAGGAACATGCCTTCCAGCGACCCAGCACGGCCAACAGCGGAGCAGGAGGAGCCGGGGATACAGGAACCGGAGCCGGAGCCGGAGCAGGGCCAGGGGCAGGAGCCGGGGCCGGAGCGGGCCCGGGGAACGCGAGTAGTTCCTTTTTTCTTGAGAATGTAATCCGTCCGTTGACGCAGAGCACGCGGTCTCGCATGCGGAGGATGACAGGGGGTAGGTCTAGGGACGGAGGGATGGGCATGCCGCAGCCAGTGCTGGCGCAAGGGGGGATGTATCTGCAGCAGCAGCAACAGGGGAGCCAATCAGGCCCGTCGGGGCAGCAGGGTCAGCAAAGTCCCAATTCTTCTTTCCTAGGCAATGGGTCTGGCTCGCTGTCGGCTTCGCCGCAGCAGATAAGTCAGGGGCAGCAGCGCGAGGGGCAACAGCGGGAGCCGGCGGGGCCCAAGGGGGCGACGGGAGCGGGCTTCTTGACGCTAAACTATTGAGACTTGGAGCGGCCGAGCGACCTTTTTTTTTTTTTTTTTTTCAGGCTGAGGAAGGCTGAGTTTGTTCGGTGGGGATTGTGAATGATGGTATGGTAATGCTGCGTGGCCTCAGTCAATGTATGGCGTTCCTCTTGTTGCAGGTCTGCTCTGGCTGGAGTGTACCTATGTATGGACATGTTCGAATGATGTGGAGAGAATTAGCAATGACTTTGGAGGGATTTGTCGTGGCATCTTGTTAAAGACATACCAATGCAATGATTGAAAAGGAGAGAAAATGGTAATTCGGACCATTTGGGATGAATTTAGTCTGCGTTTCCCACCGACTACAGTGACAAGTCGCCGAAATGTGGGTGACATGGGTTCCGTTGAGAACGTGTTGTGTTAGGTTAGGGCCAGAGGAGCGTGCTGTGGTCCACACGCTCAACTCTGCTTTAATATCATTGAGATTTGGCGGAGGCTTGTAGCAGCAGCCGATATCAAGGTCCTCCACGACGAAGCGGGAGGGCTATTGACAAAGGGAAAGTATTGTACCTAGAGGCCAACTGGGCTTTTCCACAGCTCTCCTCTTCCTTGCACTTTACTCGTTCGCGCTATCATCATTGTATACGTTACTTGCTTTACTGACACATTTCTGGCCACTGGATTCTCTTCACTCTGTCGCTAGCGCTCAACCCTGCTCATCAGCTTCCCTGTTAGGCTGGATGAAGTTGACTTTTAGTCTCAACGCTGTGGGGTGGCTACTGGATATGGCATAACGAGACGTGTTTGCTTCAGCGTAGTTGCGGCTCTCCTGCTATCACTGGACTCGATGGCTTTGTGACCAACTTGTCTTTTGAGAAGATAATTAGTACGTATGTTAGAATTACACGTAGCGCCTGGTTCACATGTGATTTCTCATTCTGAAAGAGGAGCGACATATCTGGGTCACCGGGGGGTGCTTTCACCAGTTACATGATTATAGTAGTTAGTCTGTCTTTAGATACAACAGGTTTGCTATGATACCCTCTTCCTGCTATGAAGTACAGGTAGTTGATAATCTTTGATAATCTGCAAATTCCAGTTTGGCGGTTACAGGTGCATATTGTGATGCGGCATTTCCTCCAAGACGCTCTTTGAACCATTGCTGGCGAAGATTAGCACTGGCATCCCACTTCGACAGCGTCCACCCCTGGAAGTCAGCGAAGCTCGTGTTCCAAAAAAATTGCATGTTATTTTCGGGAAGCTCTTTGAGCTGAAATGGGCGCTTGCCATCGCGAAAAGGTCGAATACAAACAGCCGTGATGTAGTCGATGATCACAGGCTGTGGCAAGGGCTGTTTGTTACCTGCCAATGCCGAAGAATGCGGCCGTAGAATGGCGTCGCGTGAGGCTAGATCGCGCTGGTCAACACCCGCGTGCCGGTGTCTCACGACGCTGTCCAGTACTACGGCAAGAATATCAAGCCGATCTGGCTCGCTGTAGCATGAAAGGGCGGCTGGGTCACAGCAAACGCTCTGGATGCTGCGGCCCCAAATATTATCCATGAGCACCAGACGAATAGACCACTGCTGCTTTCTTCTCATGTGGGAAATAGGCAAGGTGAAGGTCCAAGACCCAAAGTACTTTTGGGGAACACAAGCCAGTGTGATCGGCCTTGCGCACCCTATCGAGATGGTCGAGTGCAGCGAGCTTCGTGGGTAAAATGGATACCAGCCCGCCAAGCGACATTATCAGGCACGTGTGTTACTTCCGGGGCCTCAAAGGGATAGTAGATCGGATCAAAAATCTTTGCCATAATCCCATCAGATTCTTGCGGTCATGGGTTTGGAATAACAGAGCAAACCACCAGCTGAGCCCCCCGCCCGTTGGCCATTGCCAGGGCCTTAAGGATGGTAAGGGTGGTGGGGGGACAGGAAGACGCCGACAAGATGTTTTCGCGTTCAAGCGGGAGATAAGCCAGGACAGCCTCAGTCTGGGTAGCTGAGTGAAGGTGCAAGTCACTCCGTTCTCGCCATGCTCCTGGGTCGCGGTAAGGATCACCAAATGGCGGTGGAGGAGTGTGACGCTTGATTTTCACGGCAAAGTCCACCTGGTACGGACAGGCTGGTTTCTCCGGACCCGGTGGCGGACTCCAGAATTTTGGGGGCTGCGAAGAAGGAGCAAAGCGTGGGTCCATGCCGGGCACGGCAGGCGAAATTGGAGTCGATGACATGTCGGCAATGGAGTGTGAAACAAAAAAGGTCGGCGAAGGTAGATGTGGGAACAAGGAAGCCGGATTTGCAGAGAGGCCTCATTAGTCGAAGGTTGATAGTAGGGAAGTCTAATGGCAAGTGGGTCGGGGGGTTGCTCTTTGATGAGGCTGGTGGTAGGTAAGATAGGGAACCGATGCGCCCTTGGGGAAGGCGCCGCGCCGAGTTCGAGTCGTAGTTGGTCCCCGCATTGCATAGTCAGTTTGCCTAGTTATGCATGTACATAGCTATGTACTCAACTGGTTAGTTAAGTTGGTTGGAAAGACTTAGCTAAGCTACATACGTGGGCAGGTAATGTGCTGATAAACCAACCAAACAACCACACAACCAACGACAAACCAAGCCACTCGTCACAATCATGCCCGCCGGTCACGCCACCGCTAATTTTGGAGTTCAGATGGTTCAGGTCAATGCGGGAGCGGTGGGGATCTACCCAGCGGTGTGATAATCGGTAAAACGCCGCCAAATGGCCCATAGACGAGGCCATAAACCTAGGTTGGTTCGAGGTTGGGTAGCCTATTGATGTATTTCGACTACTCGAGCCACGATAACATATCAACCGCACTCTGTTTTATTTTTAAATGTGTTGCCGCCGATATAAGCCCTAACTTCAGGCTGAAAATGCATCTGCTAAAAGGAATGAATAACTATGTAATTTAATTCGGTACGCATATGTCGGGCACCTCTAGACTGGAGCACACCAGACATAAGCTACCCCAGGTGCCCTACAACGCCTACTCTTCAGCACACTCACGTTCGCAATACAACCGGCGCCATTATCTAGCCTGCCTTCACACTTTTTTTTTTTTTTTTTCAAAAAAACCGTCCACTGTTGACTAGAACTTGGCCCAGAACGGCTGTTACCCTAACCGACTTCCTCCCAGTGGCCCCTCCGAGGCCGTTCCCAACTATCCTACCGCCAATGGGTCGCCCAGCGCCTCAGCGTCGGGCCAGCAGACGGTCAATACCGACCCGCCCAGGTCAGCCGTTGCCTCGGCTGCTCATTTCTGGCAGAATTGTGGCGACACGATTCTTACGAACATCATGGCGGTTCACAAGAACCATAACCAGCTCACTACTGAGTCTTTATCTGAAAGGGAACCGGCACCATACTACGGCAGCAAAGGCGATCACGTCGCCGCTTGGGTGTGTTAGAGGGTATTAAATAGGCACACGAATCACTCCCAAAATTGGGCATTAAGTCGCGTTCTATAGGCTGAGGGGAAGACTAAGTTGTGTATCGTCTTGTACCAATAGTTAAGCATGATTTGTCGTGAAGAAAGTTGCGATGTCGTGTACGAGTTTATAATAGGGGTGCTATGGTTGCCACTTGCTGTACATGATAGCTCGTTATGCGATCACGTTGACGTGGTCACGTACTCTAGCCCGTAGGTAGGTAGGTAGGCTGAGGTAGGATACATTAACCATAACGTTACCACTCTAGCGGTACCGAATGCTAGTCACCCTGGCCAGGCTTACCTTGCATCGACCCATTACGGATTTCTATCTTTTTTTCTTCGATTTCTCAAAATCCCTTCAAAGAGGTCACGTCCACGTACCCAGTTGTATGGAAAATAGGAGGCCGACCGGAAAGGAGAACTGAAGAAATTGGGAATGTGGGTTGCCGCAGCATCACTAACACCTAGTCCGTCATCGCCACTGCGCGAGCCTCGCAGCTCGCGCAGAGCAGGAAGTGCAATGGATGGATTGGGGTTTGGGAAACCCCCCGAGCACATGTTACTCTCCACACTTGATGATTTGGGGCTCAATAGTGATGATGCATAAAGATGTTAACTTAAAGACAAAAAGAGATGGGCGTCTTAAGATTGTATTGTGGGGAATGTTCACATGGAATTTCTGCCGGGGCTGGGTGGCATGGCCGAACACGGAAAGACTGTACACAGTACATACATAGTAAAATGAATTGGCGTCGACCCGGTTGTTGTGGTGTACGAGGTAAGGTACCGGCTGCTAACGCTTGCGAGAACAGCTCGTGGGTTACAGCGCGGCAGGTGGGTCCGGGCCGCCCCAGCTAAACCGCAGTTCGGGGGCCACTAGCCACTGCATGTGCCGATCTCTTTGACCTCGGCAGAAGCCATGTTCGCCGACCAACAAACCGACGTCAGGCCTAGCCAGCTGCCATTCCTCGTTCTCCTGCATCTTCCATCGGCATTCCTTCGGTTTCGATGACGGGAATCCATCTCCCATGGTTAGCACATCAAGAATAGCTGCGAATAAAATTGAAATACACGAAGAAGCCCGATTTCGATTCCTACACACGATTATCCGTTCCCGTGTCGAGGCATCGTGCAGTTGCGTTGCTATCTCGACGTGACCCCTCGTGAGCTTCCCAAGAACGACCGCCAGCAATGGCCCGAACACACACCGTGACCCTGCCAGTCATCACCCTGCCCCGCGGCAGCGTGTTACTCCCGGGCGTCGTTCAGCGCATCCCCGTGTCGTCCAATCGCCCAGACATCGCTTCACTGTTGGCTGCCGTCTACACCCGCGCCGCTTCCAAGACGCCCAACGGCCGCATCGACACGGTTCCCATCGCCTGTATCCCCCTCGCCTCTCCTCTTCTCGGCCCCGACGGCCAACTCCTGATCGAGAATGGCGAGAGCGCTGCCACCTCTGACCGCGGCCCTGTCGACCCAGCAAAGGCCACCAAGGCCGACCTCTTCGGCTGGGGTGTCGCGGCAAAGATAACAGGTGTTGAGGGACGCGGCACGGGCGAGTTCACATTGCTCGTCGAGGGAGTCGTGCGCGTTCGGGTGGACAAAATTTATCAAGACAAGCCGTACCTGGAGGCCAAGGTGGTCTACCACCAGGACGAGGGGGGGCGTGCGGACCCGAATCTCGAGGAGCTCTTTCAGCACCTGAAGCTCTTGTCCAGGGAGCTGGTTGCCATCCTCAGACTTTCCTCCATCCTTCCGCGCTCGGGCAGCAGCCCCGGGCTGTCACCTCTGCTGGCCCGGCGGCTCGACCTCTTCATCACAAGGCAGCGGCAGCCGGGCTCTCTCGCTGACTTCATGGCGAACATCGTCGAGAGCTCTTACGAGGAAAAGCTTCAGGTCCTGGCCCTGTTAGACATCAAGGGGCGTGTAGCCAAAGTAATCGAGCTGCTCGACCGCCAGGTCGGCAACATCAAGAATAACATTAAGATTACCACCGTAACCACCACCACACTGCCCTTCGATCCCGATGCGACCAAGACCGACATCGAAAAGGTCATCAAACCGAACAGGACGAGGCTGCCCATCAAAATGGGAGTTCCCGGTGCCGGAATGATTCCGCCACCTGGGTCCGTCGGCCACTCCGGTGGGGACTCGGAGGAGGACCAGGAACCTAACGAGATTGAGGAATTGCAAAAGAGACTGGATGCGGCGAAATTGTCTCCGGAGGCCGCCAAGGTGGCCGACAGGGAGATCAAACGGCTCAAGAAGATACACCCCGCTCAGGCCGAGTACGCCGTTACGAGGACGTACCTGGAGACACTCGCCGAGATTCCTTGGACAACAACCACGGATGACCGCTTAGGTCCCCAGACTCTCACCAGGGCGCGAAAGCAACTTGACGATGACCATTACGGTCTCGAGAAGGTCAAGAAACGTCTCCTGGAATACCTCGCCGTCCTGAGACTCAAACAGGGCATCAATGATGACGTCGATGCCCAGATCAAAAAAGCCGAGGAGGAAATCGGTGCGGCCGAGGCGGCGAACAAGGAAGACAAGGCCGATGCTACTCCTACCTCGGGTCCCAGCGTAGAGGAGAAGATCAAAACGAACAGTGCCAAACTGGAGGTGTTGAGAAGCAAGCGCATGGTGGACAAGTCACCCATCCTCTTACTTGTCGGGCCCCCGGGAGTTGGAAAAACCAGTCTCGCGCGGTCCGTGGCCATGGCGCTGGGGAGGAAGTTCCACCGTATCTCGTTGGGAGGCGTGCGAGACGAAGCAGAGATTCGCGGCCACCGCCGTACCTACGTCGCCGCCATGCCCGGTCTCATTGTTCAGGGCCTGAAAAAGGTGGGCGTGGCGAACCCCGTCTTCCTGCTTGACGAGATCGACAAGGTCGGTGGCTCTAGCGTCCATGGAGACCCGTCCGCAGCAATGCTCGAGGTGCTCGACCCCGAGCAAAACCACACGTTTACAGACCACTACGTCAACATCCCAATCGACCTGAGCAAGGTCATGTTCATCGCTACAGCCAACAGCCTGGACACCATTCCGGCTCCGCTGCTTGACCGCATGGAGACCATCTACCTCCCCGGGTATACTACGCTAGAGAAGCGGCATATCGCCATGCAACACCTCGTACCAAAGCAGATTCGCGTGAACGGGCTGAGTGAGGACCAGGTCGTATTCACGGAAGAGGTTGTTTCCAAGATTATTGAGTCTTACACTCGCGAGGCAGGCGTCCGCAACCTCGAGCGCGAGATTTCCTCGGTCCTCCGAGGGAAGGCGGTTGAGTATGCCGACGCCAAGGACGCAGGTCACCTGGAGAAGTACAACCCCCGACTCAGCGTCGACGATCTGGAGCGGTTCCTCGGCATTGAGAAGTTTGAGGAGGAGATTGCCGAGAAGACTAGTCGGCCGGGCATCGTCACGGGCCTCGTAGCGTACAGCTCCGGCGGCAATGGCAGCATCCTCTTCATCGAAGTGGCCGACATGCCGGGGACCGGCACGGTGCAGCTGACGGGCAAGCTGGGCGACGTCCTCAAGGAAAGCGTCGAGGTGGCCCTAACCTGGGTCAAGGCTCACGCGTATGAGCTGGGCCTGACGCAGAGTCCGACCACGAACATCATGAAAGAGCGCAGCATCCACGTGCATTGCCCATCCGGCTCTATTCCCAAGGATGGACCCAGCAGTGGGATTGCACAGGCAATTGCTTTGATCTCGCTCTTCTCCGGGAAAGCAGTGCCGCCTACAATGGCGATGACTGTAAGTCAAATGCTCCCAATCAAAGTTTTACCAACCTTCCTGCACACACGGGCAGAGCGCAGCCGGCTAACACAAACTCTCCCCACGTTTCACAACATTACAGGGCGAAATTTCCCTGCGCGGACGCATTACAGCTGTTGGAGGAATCAAGGAAAAGTTGATTGGAGCGCTCCGTGCCGGCGTCAAGACGGTGCTGCTGCCAGCCCAGAATCGCAAGGACGTCAAGGACCTGCCGCAGGAGGTCAAGGACGGGCTAGAGATTGTTCATGTCGGGTATGTTTCAAAATCGCGTGATGTTCCAAACCCTTTGTTTATGAGTTGGAATCAGAGTGGGATGATTTACCACTGTGTTTCTTCCGTTTGGTTTTCTCTATTTCTCAAAACATCATAACACACACGGTTGAAACCAATATGCGGCTGTACCTAACCAGGTTTGCTAACTTTCTTTTTTTCCTTTCACAGCCACATTTGGGAAGCCATCCGCCACGTCTGGCCTGACAGTCACTGGCCCGGCGAGCAGGACCATCATCCTGGGGTTGAAAGCCGTCTATGAACAAGGAACAAACGAATAGACGGTTGGTGAATTCAGGCGAGTACAAGAATGAGCCGAACATCTCGGCCCATCCACCCACAGAAAGCTGTCAGGCTTCTCCTTTTTCTCTCCCTTCCCCTCTCACCCTCCCAGTGTGCCATTCGTCTTGTTGTGTTCCGCTCCAAAATCTTCTCATTCTCTTTCTCTCTCTTCTTTCACTTCAGTGACAGGAAGGAGAGAAAGCGCCAGGGACAGTGACACATACACAGGCAACACACAGCCACACATGTACACAAAAAAGGAAATCAGGGAGGCATGCAGGCAAGCAGGCAGACAATCTGACATGCTGTGTGTCAGGTTGCTGCCGGCTAATCATGGTTGCACTGCAGCAGGTTCTGAGAAGGTACTTGAGGAGGAGCAGGAGTTGAAATGTACACAGTAGTAGGATGGCCGTGGGAGCGGGTTGCCTTCTAGTGCCCCTCTCAGTCTCCCTGCTTCTTGCTTCCAACCTCTCTTTTGTGAGGGTGGCGTCACGTCGCGCTTGTGATGGATTGCCGCGCCGACCGGCCACTAGACGTGCTGTATGTCTTGGTTTGGTGGCGTTGGTGGCATTGGTGGTGAGGCTACACTACACTGCGCGGTGGGGACAAATATCCGGTTACGCAGGGCGAGGCGGTATCTCTGGTCTTTTGACAGGGGTTTTTATGGCATTTTTGTATTTTGTTCATTGGGGTGGTGCATAGCCAGGTTTGTGTATCGGTTTCTTGCCATTCCTGTTCAGCTCTGTTGTGGTGACCTTTTCTTTCCTTTGGTGTCTCGAGTTTGTCTTCGAAATAATAGCGAGCGTCATTGATTCATTCCGCTTTATCTCATCTCTGGTCCATCCGACTGCATCAAGATGCACTCACTCACTCAAACTTGATCTTTGTTTCCGTCCTAGGCGCTCGGATTCGCGCCAATCTCGCGTGGCACCCTTGACGTATCTTTTGTTCTCCCCCTCACTCCCTATCCGATTTTCCCCGTAAGTAGCCAACGAGGCCGGCGACTAATAAGGAACAGGCAGACAGGGAAGCAAGCGGAATAAGATGGAGCAAGATCTCTGCCACACCCTATCTTCTGTCTCGGGCACTGTTTAGTCATTTCTGCGGCCCGCCTGCCCGAACATGGACGGTCGTACCAGATCTTGAGTTTCCCGACCTTGTGAATCAGGCTGCCGCAAGAAGACGGGAGCCTACAGTCCGGCTTGTCTTCCGAAAGCCGAGGCTGGCTTATAAGAGGTGTGTGTGTTCCGTTACACAAAGGGCATGTTAGAACGGCCTCCTTTTGTGACCTTCGGCTGATATGAAGTTTCGTTTGCCGATCAAATTGTCAAGACTTGATCAGAATTGTTGTTCTGATCGCTGTTGCTAAAGTGGATGGCAAGAAGGGAATGGAGTTCTCGGAGATTACAGCAATGAGCCAAGCACAGTTGTGCCACGAACTGGGCTTGGTGGGTATGCATGCATGCATCGACGAATAAACTAGGAATTCAAGAAGCGAGGAGGAGTGGTGGGTATAGCGGTGTACTAACCCGGATGAGAGCACTGGTCCCGTGTAAGAGCAGGGCTTATATCCTTCTTTGTCTGTGAAATTGTAATACGTTCTCGGTCACCGTGGTCTCATCGGAGATATTAGACCACTGGAATGGTGGCTCACCGGTCGTATGAGATGGTCTAGTAACCGTAGCTCAGGGCGTGCCTCCGGGATGGGTAACGATTGGGAAGGAGAATAGAATGCCGTGTTGACGGGCTAACATATGTTCTTCTACTTCATTGACGCCCGAGCTGAGACTGAGGCAGCTTTGTGTCCCGTGAGGCGAGGTACCCAGAAGATGTTTCCAGTCTCCTTAGACCGCGTAACAGATACTCGAATGCGGCATGGCAAAGTAAAAAGAGAATGAAGCATTTTGTCACCTCTATCAGTGTTCGGATCCATATCTGGAAATTATATTCTAAACAACTCCCCAAAGCCTT
Organism: Corynascus novoguineensis; assembly: GCA_033296725.1. Taxonomy (NCBI): domain Eukaryota; kingdom Fungi; phylum Ascomycota; class Sordariomycetes; order Sordariales; family Chaetomiaceae; genus Corynascus; species Corynascus novoguineensis. Next base: position 381,115 of record MU857605.1, read on the forward strand.
TTACAATGACCATACTGTACGCCGTGTCGTTCGAGAACTCTTTGTATAATGCTTCCAGAGAGCAAGTCCTCGCGAGGGGTCGGGAGCAGACTCGGAAAAAAGTGCAAATGTTGCAGAGTACATGCACCCAGGTTTGAAGCACCGTAAATCGCAACTTCGGCACATCGTTGCTGCGTGTTCCATCATCCTTTATGGCATGATAATTCCACTTGTCAAACGAGCGTACCTCGTGCCCAGATGATCACCCAGCGGTAAGTTGATTCAGCACGCCGTGGAATGGGGGGGGGGTCTCGACCTGGTTCAATAATTTGACGACTTCAACGGCGGATATTTCTTCTTCCTGGCATGTCGTAACTTGGGTACAGCCCTCTTTCTCTGATTCAGAACTAGTTCCCTTGTCGTAAGCTCTCGAGACCTTCTTTCTTTGGCCGGCGACGATCAGCACGAAAATGGGAGCATATCAGAGCTGTTGCTGCGGCTTCGACGTCGAGGAGAAGCCGAGAAGAGCCAAACTTGTGATATTGCTGTCACTGCATGGTAAAGGCCATGTATAATATGTAAAACCCTATAAAAACTGTGGCCTGTAACCGTTAACGGCTGGCGGCGAGCACGAGTGCAGCATAGGCGCAGTTGCACAGCTACAACATTGCACCGTGTACCAACCCCCTTACTTCCCGGAAACGCCACGATGTATTCTTTTGGCTTTTTCCCCGATTAGCAAATCGCACCACCCTGAAGCTCGAAAATGGAACGTCGCCGGATGCGAGCAGAATACATCGGCCATCGACACCACTGTCTTGGCCGTTCAGGGAGATGGTCCGGATTTCCGGTTCCGGCATCAACCGCTGTAGTAAATAAAGCCAGTATGACGTACATTACTCAAAAAAAATCCTTATGGAGAAGATAATTAGTGTACGGAGCCTGCACGGCGGTCTAACAAATGACATCCCATAGAAGGATGGCTGGGGCTCATTGCTCGACCTGTTGAGCACGGCGGCCCGAAGTCCTGGAGCGCCGCCAGACCAATCCGGCAACGCGGAGGGATGGCATAACCGCCGTCGGTATTGTGCTTCCGATTTCCGAGTGCTGCCTTGGCTGCGTCGGCATCTTTTTTATCTCGCAGGTCACGTCTTTTTGTGTTCTCGTCTCCCAACGATGCGTATCCCCACGCGATCGCGGTCCGGAGGGCATGTGCAACTGGATATGGTTATCTTGACATCCTTTAATTTCGGGTTTATCGGGAGATGGGTGTTTGAAGTAAGCGCTCTCGAAAGACATGCTGCATGATGGATGCCCTCAGCTACCTGTCCAAGTCCGTTCCAGGCCCGACTGGTGTGATCATCCCAGGGAACGATACCATGCCGGGAACAGTGCAGATCATTGTTATGTCCGTGTCGTGTACAGTACATAGCGTACTTGGTACGCCATACCCATGAGGGCGCATTCCCCGGAACCTTTTCTCGTGATCTGATATCGGCTGTAAAGTACTGGGATACGGCGGACCCGTCCCGCCAACTCGCCCTGAAATGTGCATGTATACTCCATGCCGTGTGACACTGCGCAAACCTGGCTCGAAAGGCGTGCGCGACTGGCGGCTTACATAGAGGGGCAACGTGCAGTCGGGATTGTGAGCTTACTTTAAATGGGACACCAGGATTAAGATCATGGCGACATGGGCGGGCCGTTGGCCTGTTCATCCAAACCAAGATCCGGAAGAGGGAAGGAGGACCAAGCGCTGCCGTCGCTACCAGAACTTGCGACCTTGCTGCGTCTTTGCAGCCCTCCTTTTCCACGCATCTACTAGTACAGTAACCTGCCCCAGCAGGCGGACGCGCCATCAGCGTCCGTGCCCCGTCCCGTCCGTCGCTTGTTGGGGTTACCCGGAGCCGAGGATTCATTCCACCAGTCCGGCGAACCCCTGGGCAGCGCCGGGCGGGGACCCGCTTCTGCAAATTCCCACCAGATCTCATGCCCCGCTGCCTCCTAGTGTACTTCCTTTACCTAGCAAGGAGTCGTGATGAGAACGGGATTGTGTGCGCATGTTTCTCAATGGGGTTCTCGGTGCATCGTAAAGCCCGCATCTAGCACATTGCAGGCTCGCGCAAAAATAAGCGCGGGGGTGGGAGGTATGACTGCATGCTCAGGAGGTGTGTATGTACCAAGTAACAGCACTATGCCGCGTTGCAACAAAGGACGGGCGTGCTGAAGTGGACACCACGACGCTCGTACTCGCCGTCCGTACCTCCACAGCATATATCCGGAATTGGAGGACCCTCAGTGTTGAAAGGGTCCACAGCCATTGCCCGGCTCGCCGGTAGCTTCCCGAGCCGCGGTATCAAACTGGGGAAAGGGGTGGGGTACCCTATGAATGACATGGATTGTGCTGTGCATCTTTTCGAGAAAGGGAAGATGCTCATAATTGTTGCTCGGTGAATTTCTTCTTTCCTTAGTTATTTTCACTTTTACTTTTTTTTTTTTTTGCCGCTCCCTTTCTTCCAACCTGGCGCGGGCGATCTGTGGTAGGGGGCGCAAGGCCCTGGTCAACTCCCAAGACTCGGCTCTTATGATTCGCGTCAGAGAGTGTGACGGCGGGCCGCTGTCGAACCCAAAGAGGTAATGGGATGGGGCCACGAAAAGGTCCCTAAGGAGGCCGCGATGAGGGAAGAATTTCCCGGCCACGAGGGCGGGAGCATGGGAAATGACACCCGGGGCATCGAGACGGGTGATGCCCCACTCAGCGTTTCGGCCCCGGTTTTCGCAGACGAGAGAGCGCCTGGATCTATGGCAAAGGGAATCCGCGTCTATCACTGCCATGTCAGGTTGTGGTGCACGAGATAATGCTGGCGGCGGGTTTGGGCGTCGCTAGCGGACGGACTTTTCCGGCAGGTGACTGAATGACTGCCTGCGTGTTGTCGTGGCTTGACCTTAGAGTTAAGTGGGGGGCATGGTATCCGAGCCGATGGAGTCGAGTTCTTATTATGCGGCAGGTGCGGCAGCCGTTTGCGTGCGTGTGCAGATGTGAGGTTCGACAACAGTGGGGTACATCAACAGCAAGACGCAGTGCCGGTCGCGGCAATGTGATGAGACGGAGCTGTTCGAGACTTGCGGTTGAACGAGGGGAACTTGGAACCCTGCCTTTTCGAGTTCTCGGTGGCTAGGGTCAGCGGGAAGGGTGCTGATTGGTTGCCAAAACACAGTTACCCTGATCAAAGAACTTGATCTGAAAAGAGACTCCGAGGCTCGAAGGAAGGGATAGCACTGAATCCGTTTGTGAGAGGAAGGAACTACGGTAGTGTACATACTTTCGTACCAACCTCGTGTGCAATCCAGAGCCACCTCAGTTCCTTCCGAGTCATCTACCAACACTGTGACTGAATTTCCTCAACAGTTAAAAACCCTGCGGCTTTGTCTGAAAACCCGATTTGTGCACGGCAGGATCCGATCAGAATGGAAGCCACCCGCGCATGGTTGATTGAAGCGGGCTGCAGTTTGATCAACCGAAAGCTCGACAGAAAAGCTTCGAGCCAAGACTTTCTCGTACCTCGAGATTTTTGCTCGCTTCAGTCCAGAACTGTTCCAAATTCTGATGGATACCTTATTGTATGCTAGGTGCTTGATGTGCAGCGTGTCATGGTCGAACCAGCGGTTGCGCGCGCGTGGTTCGGCAACATTCCAGCAGGTACATGTACAACTACAATATCTCCGAGTTTGGAAACCGTGTCTGACTGTGAAGTGTGTATACTACACGTATGCGCTACTGTACAGTAGTGTATATCTGGTACGGCCAGCTGCAAGCGGATCAAGCCGCTGTCACACACGACCAGCTCCTGATGAAGAAGGAAAAAGACGCCAAAGATGTGCTTGTAGGGCCCTGTGTGTCGGCCATCGGGCCAAGGCCGAGAGGCGTTGTTGACGCCGAGGAATGCGTGGGCCCCGGGGGGGTACCCCTCCCCCTGGTCTATACTGGGCCAATTAAGAGCTAATGGCTGATCTTTTTTTCGCCCGGGTACCTGCCAAGCATTTAACCTGGGGGATTCGATCACAAAAATCTTCCTGCCGCTCGTCGTGGATCACCCAGGACTCCGCCGCTCTCCGCCCATGTCGAGAGCAGCTGCGCGATGTCACCGTTGCTGGCAAATTTTCAAAGAAATCTGTCTCACCAGACCTAAGCGGGGATAAAGCATCCAGGGCAGACACGACACCCCCAAGGAGGGGAACTCGGCTGTTTGGGGGGGTTTACTATGAGAGATACGTAGATGGCGTTAAAAAAGCAAAGCAGCTGCCTGGGCTCTTCGGCGGCCGCCCTCGTCCGACCTGGCACACGTGCTGGCCAGGTGCGGGATCCCGGTTCAGGGGCATTGCCCGCCAAAGTCGACCATGGTAAAGCGCCAGCAGACCCGTAATTTGTGCGCGTGCTGGGACGATCTTCCGCCCCCTTCAAAAATCAGCCGAAGCACGCATGGCCTCGACATGGGATGAACTGGACCCCGGACGCACTTATGCGTGTGATGGCGAGACGTCCCGCGCTGTATGAACACGTAGTGCACTGTCCACTACATACGGCGCGTAAGAACCATTACCGAGACTCCTCGGGCTAATTGCGACCGTATTTATATGTACACTACACTACCACACCGCCGTACGAAATGATCTCATCGTGGACAAAGTGCTTTTCGGGTGGGCAACGAAGCAATAAGAGTGTCTGTATGTTGCAGATTACAGTACGGGCATATACACCACCGCAATAGATACATCGATTGCCAATTTCCCCGTAAATTGTAGACATAGCGGGTTGCGTGCACGTACACAGTCTGATGCCGGTGAGGTTCGTGAAGATAACCCAAAAAAAAAATTGGGCAGGATCTGTGGCTCAACCCAGTTGATACAGAGCCTCTCTGCAGGACGTCATGCAACGTGAATGCTTACTCCGCATCTCGCCAGGGTGGTCTTGGAAGGTTGACTGAGGCCCAGATTACCTCTTGAGAGTCTCAGTTGCTAACTCAGGATATGGTACGTGCTTCGTATGCAGGTCACGGCCGTGTGGGCCTGGCGCTCTATGTTAAGGCTGGCGCATTTGTAGCCTCGTGCCTCGCGGCATGCATGAAGTTCGGGAATTGAAGGATTGACGAACAAGCTGGACGGGACGGGATCGACAGAACTTCCACAGGTGCCGTGGGTTGCTTGGTACTTGTTACACAGAGTTTCTGTTCTGGTGCGTGGTGTTTGGGAGAGTCAATTAGACTTGTCGGCGGGGGAAGATGAGTGCTCGGGCCGGAGACCGATCAGGCAAAAGCTCGCCGGAAAGGCAGTGAGGTGCCGTCGAGGGTTGGCAGCAATAACAGTCGCTAATAACAGCTAGGATGGATAATCGCGTCAGCCTTGTGCAACGTGCTGACCTGTAGGGCTGCACTCCCCCTGGCGGGCGGTCAGGATTGGGCCTCAAGTGCCTTGACAAGCCAAATTTGACTTCCTTCCATCTTGTTGTCTACCTGTAAGGCAGCATTGAGTGTTTACCCTTGAATTAACTGCTGGGCGCTGATTATTTGATGCAGAGATTCTGTTGGCAATCGGTTCCGCACCATTGCTCCCTTTCTACGGGTCCGACGCCGTGCGCTGTGATGCGCAATGCCGCCTACCGCAACGGCCGAGCAGAACATGGTGAAAACGCAGGAGAAGGCGGGTCGCCTCGTACCATGATGCAACGGGATCAATCAGTGGTATTGATGGCAAAACGGAGCCTTGACATTTGTTCACGTTTGCATGGGCGATCAGGCACCGCCACGGGTCTTTTCCGGTTTGCCGCCACCTTTCCTGTCTCAGAGGTTGGGAGCCACTTCCGCGGCAGGTTCCTTTTCAAAGACCTGGATTGTGTCAGAATTTGTGCTGGTTGATTGGGAAGCCTCACAAGCCTAGCAATGGAGCAGTGGCGTTCAAACACGACTATTTACCCGAGTAGGCCGCTACAAAGCGAAACACACGAGATCGCGTCCGATATCTGGATGAGCTGTACTATTTATTGTATTGTAAGGCCTGATCCGAGTCGCGGTGGGAGCGTGCGCTGTCGAACCCCTGGTTTGTGCGTCCGTGGGGTGTCGTCAAGGCTTGGCAGAAAGCTTGCTGAACCGACACAACGGAAAACGTTGATCTGCAGCCTGCATCTGCTATCGTGACGAATGAGAAGCGGAATTGCATCTGGTCGTGGCTGTGTCAAGCCAATCAGCGTCCTACTTCTTGGAGTGTAATCGGCCATAGTGAGAAGGATTCCGGGACTTACAAGTGCACTCATCCATGTGCGGGTGTCGCGTAACCCGTCGTGACATATCATTTGCGCGTCGAGCGTAGTGCTGTTACTGCGCATGTACACAGTCCTAGGTAGGTATGAATGTGCAGAATAATCCGGCTGGTACCGAGCCCGCGGTTTTTGTGCTTGTTGAAGCGACGGCTAGGCACCTGGCCGATGCGGTACACCATGGTGCAACGGCCGAACAAGAATGGGCTTGCCGAGGTGAGTAGATGACGTGAACGAACCAGCTGCTCTAGGCTCCATGTCTTGGTCACGGTTGGGGCGGGCAAGACGAACTTCTTGGGATGTGTCACCCACGAGGTAAAAAACCATGGCACTTGCCTGATACGGGCCGATCTCATCGCAAGCTCCGTACTGATAACACTGTGAAGAACTGTGTGGGCGCTTCCACGCGGCAGCAGTCCCTTCCTGTCATGGATTCTCGGGCAGCTGGCTTACTGAAAATAGTTTAGCTCGGCTGTCCTTGCCATTACGGGATGTTGGCTAAGCAAACCTCAACAACTTTTGGTGCTGATGGCAGGAGCAACACCGAGAACGCGCCATCTCACCAAGTTTAGTTAGCATCTTTTCGGGAGGAGGTCAATCCTTCCCGACCGACAACAGGTCAACGCATCATTTGGCGCCGAGGGAGAGACTCATCCGGTTTCCCAATCCATGATTTATTCTTCGGCATCGTAGCTAATGAGACACACCCTACGCGCCTTCCGAGGACTTACGAGCGAGCCTTCAATATCGGTTACGATGCTCCTGATGAATGGCAGCGACTCCTTGGGAACCTCGTGCCCGCTTCCATGTTCCAGATGTCTCAAGATCGCTTCCCTTGGCTGGTTCTGCACAACATTGGCGGCTGCTGTCCCTGTCTCCAACGCCCATCCAGCCGACCCCGCTCCCAAGATTGTGGTTGAGTCCCGGCCCGTTGGCAGCGGGTGGTCCGTGACAGCGGGCCTAGTCCTGGTTGCCGGTGCTAATGCTGGGCCCTGGCCCTGGCTGATACGCGCCACTTGAGACGGGGACACGGACATATATCAACGGGACGTGCGAGCCACCCTTCCTCGCGCATCAACGAAATTGCGGCTTTAACTTCGAGCGGACCTGCTGGTGCAGCGTACAGACAACTCCGTACACTAGACGTTTTCGATGGGGCGCACGAAACGGTATCGCGTCGAAGCCCAGTGCCCAATGGACTGGCCGCTTCCCACGCCTGTCTGCATGCTGCCACCCCAGCGTTCCCCGAGTTCCACTACCTGCAACGGTACTGGCGCACTCACACACCCATATTAACCGTAGGAACAGGGAGGCGCCCAGGACAAAAATGTCCGTTCCCTTCCGCTAGTTACCGGGACCTCTAGCTTGACGCTCCTCCGGGCTGTGACCAGCGCCCAGGCGCGGGCTGCTGTCTGTGCCATCCTGAAATGCGTTGTATGTACTGTACGTACGATACGTGTTCAGACAAATTTTACCATTCTCGCACACACACTACCTACACTCCAACGCCCAAGCCGACCGGGGGTTTTTGACCATGACCGGGGCCCTTGCTGGCATTGCTGAACAGCACCAGCACCCTTGGATTTTCGGGCCCATCCATGGATGGCCACACTCGCCAGGGTGCCCTGACTTAGTGTACGACTATCCTTGCTCCATCTGGGCCCCATCTCAATTGCACCGTTGCCTTTAGACTCGCACAAAAACCACCGAGTGCCACTGTCATCGAACCTTACTCCCCGAGTCCCAACCAAGCTGCCCTGCCTGCTTGCCTCGGACTGCTGAGCAGAGCTTCCAAATTCTGACCTAAGCTCTTAAGACGACTCCTTCACGCAGCTACCCAACCGTTTGGTTTGCCCTTCCCCCAACCCTCCTCTCGACTCACTTCCGCGTCCCATGTCACGGGAGGCATTGGCGAAGGAACCGGCCTGCAGCTCCCCGCCAGTTTCTCTATCGTACGGACGCCGCTGAATGCTGTACCACTGGCCAGATATTCAGAATCGCTAGGAGGGGGTTCACATTGCAGCATCTTGTCCGACATAGCTGCCCAGTGCTGTGGCCGAGCCCGCCATCCGCCATTCCTTGGCCCCGTTCACTTTTGGCCAGATAGAACTTCCGGCTCATCCTCAAAAGGACCCGGGTCCACCACAGAGCATTCCAGCGGCTACATAGTATACTCCGGCACGAGTCTCGAGCACTAGCAGTTCACAGCGAGCACCGCATCTCACATCTCACATCTCATCAGAGGGAGCTCTAAGCCTCTTATGCAGAGCTCCTCATTCGGCCACCGGCTTCTCCTGGGGACGGAGCTTTGCCACTCCACGCACTTCTCGAGACCAACAAGACACCGGCCTTCCATTATCGACCAGAACCATCGCCTTACCCGTCGCGCCGGGTGATGTCGGTCGTTGTCACCTGTTCCTGGGGCACGGCTTGGAAGTTTGTCTCCCCTGGTGGGGACCTCGTTAAGACCGGTTTGTGGAGTACAGCTCCGACCACACTTCCCGGAAGACATTCGGAACAATCGGGCCCATCACCGGCCCTAGCGGCCCATCATCCATGTGGCCGTCCGGCCACCGAGGCGACGATTCTTGGACGTCATTTGCCCAACGCCGGGTTATAACAGAGTCTTTACGCTTTGGGCTCGACCTCACACAGGCCGGAGCCTGCTTCAGAGGTGCTGCTGGTCCACGAAGCTATCCCTCTCCGCCCATGTCGGGGTCTCCGCCGCTCCCCCCTAAAAACAGCCGCGAGGTTGCCGAACGGAGCCAGGGGACGTATCAGGCGACTACACAGGATGTGTACTCGAGTTTGATAGCAGAAAGGGAGGATAGGGCACAGGCAACACCCGCTGGCGGTTCCCAACCATTCCTCTCCGATACGGCCGAGCGAGCAACGTACCCACTTCCTCGCCTCGAAGGACCAGAAGCAAGACCGCCACTATACTCGCATCCGCTCAATCAGGGCACGGCTCAGCCAGCAGTCTACTTGCCCGCTCCCGGGACTGGGACAGCAACAAACCAGCCCGGGCCTCTCCCTTCTCCGCAGACGTATCCTCCAGCGGCTCATCGATCCATGCTGGACTCGATCCATGACACACCGCCAAAACAGCAGAGAAAGACGAAAGGGCACGTGGCATCTGCGTGCGTGCCTTGCAAGAAGGCTCATCTTCGGTTCGTGTTCCCGCGAGTGGCCCATCACCAAGTCTGAAATTTGGGGCGCTGACGCTTAGTAGATGTGACGGTATGTAATGTGGCTCGTATTTCGCCGATATTAAGCACGAACCAGAATTATGAACAACCGGGCTAGGCTGGCGGCATTGGTGCTGCGGCTCCGTCGCCTGGGGTCTGTGGAATTAATTGACATCATATTGTCGAGCGATTCCGGGACCGTTTAGGCGCGGGATCCGACACCGCCAAGCACCAGCGTGCAACGCCAGTTTAAAGCCCCGGTCAACTCTGCATCTGGTGCAGCCACTCAAGCCGAGACGGCCGACTGATATGTTTTTGTCGTATTGGATATGGGTCCCCAGGCTGCAGGAACGAAAGGGGATGGCTCTCAAGCGGGTTCCGCCTCTTTTTAGTACTTTGGGCCCAGATGCGTGGGCGATTGGTCCGGTGCGCCAGTGCTGCCTTTTTCCTCATGCGATGCTATGGCCGGAGGCTGGACGGTTCGCTACTGCAAGGCGGGCTGTCTGATCCTCCGGCAAGGCGGCCCGTTGCCCTTCGAAATATGGCGGGATTTGTCGCAGATCGACGGTTCTTGCAGCCTTGTCGGCCCCTTGGTATTTTAGCCATTATGGCGAAACCCCAAGCGGCTCAAAGTTGCGAAAACTCCCTGCTTTTCGCACTCATCGGCCGATGAAGCGCGGGAGGGGGAAGGCTATCTTGGGATGGACCGGTCGCTCCGGTCGTCCCCTGTCACCTCTCCTTGCTCGATTTCAAAACAAGCCATTTTCACGGCTGATTTGCTGACAAGTGAACAGCACAGCGCCCATGCTCGAGATGTATCAGCACCAACAAGGAGGGGGCGTGCGTAGATGTGCAGCACAAGAAGCGTGGGCGGCCTCGTTTACGGGATGACAACCCAGAAAAATACGAAGGCGCGAGATTCGGGAGTGCCGCGGACGCCATGAGGAGGCCACTGTCGTTGGCGTACGGCCCGGGGGCACCGCTGGGTATGGTTCACGATGACCCTCTTCGACGAAGTCAATCGTATCGCGTGCTGAAATCTCAGCCAGCCGAATCAAACGCACCGAGGTTTCCTGAGCGCGGATTAGCATCCGATGCGAACGTGTACCCTGCCCCGCTGACGATCGCTACGGCCAGAGCCCCAGAAGAGCCCGTCGCCTACCTAACGGTTGGCCTCGAGTTCTCCAGGGCGTCACCATCTTTTCTGGCCGCAATCAGTCGCTCTTCAATAGCAGGACTCGAGTTCACGAATGTATTGGCAGTCGAAGACCGCCCAAGAGCCTCCAGGCTTCAACAACAGGCGCAGGAGGAGCAAACCAAAAAGGACCCAGCCTACCTGCCGCCTATATTCAACGACCGGAGCGAGGCCGTAATGCAGAGCCTTGGATTTAGTCCGGAAGAAGTGTCAAGGTACCCACTCTATTGGCAGGATACCTTCACTTTTCTGGGTGACGACGGGCAAGCTCGATCCGTTCCAGTACGGGCGGGCCTCGCCACCCGGGATTCGATATATTTTGTTGTTTTGTTATTGAACCGAACGACGCCATCGTCGTACCCGACTCCTTCACCGAGCCTACGAGATTTGGGCGGCTCTTTCGAGCCCGGGCTGCAACCATACTCTCAGCGTACTCCACTCTCGGCGACGTTTGACTCGCGCCAGTCGAGGCTGGGCGATGCTGGACACGACCTCAGACAGACCGGGTCGCTGCACATGTTGCCAGTTCGAAGCCCGAGCCTGTCATCAGCATATGGCGTTTCGCCGAGTCGACCCGACTACCCAATCACCCCGAGGACGTACCAGACCCCAAGGACGGAGGTTTATCCATTAAATCGCTCATCGCAACTCGGAGAGTACCAGCTCCTGCCCCTTCCCAGGATAAGGAGCCCACCTTTGGGAACTTCGCAACAAGTCGAACAGCCGCAGCCACAGCAACCACCCCCTTCGCTGCCACCACCTCCTCCTCCTCCGCCACCGCCATATCAAGCTCGAGAAGAACGGTCTCGTATAGGAATTGGAGGGCTGCTTGAGCAACCAGAGACGACGAAAAGTGTAGAACGCTAGAAGCCAGAATGGACGGCATGCCCGGTGGTTGAGCAAGGACCACATTAATCACTGGGGGGTCAAACATGATTAGGAAGTCCAGAAGGTGCTAAAGATGATGTGGACTCATACTTCTCTTCTTTTCTCAATTTTTTTTGACCTTCTTCGTTCATATTTCTTTTTTTTTTTTTTTTTTGTGAGCTTTCCACCTTTCAGGATTGCATCTAGGGGATGATACCACTGTAAAATGTTTGCACATATCTCGCTTGTGTTCACTGCATTCGGCGAGCAACTCTGGGTTTTGAAGATCGATCGGTGGGGTTCGGGCAGTGGGGTGGGGAACGGGGAAGCATTCTTTGGCGTTCGTCGGGCTGGGGTTGTCTTTTTGCTTGACTTCACTTCTTTCCCCTTCCAACTTCATGCTTTGTTTATCTTTTTTTTCATTTCTTGCCTCCTTCTCCACCTTCCTATTCACCTACTACACTATACAGATCCTTTCTCTTCTTCTTCTCGACCTTCTTTGTCTCATACTTGCTGATAGTTCCCTTTATTCAGGGTACACTAGTTCGCAGTTGGTTTTCTGCCCAATGATGCTGCCGCGGTCGTGTGTTTTTGTATCAAGCGGCGGGCGCAGAGTTGGAGAAATTGCTGGCGTCGGATTGGCCGAAGGTGGACTCGAAGCGGAACATTAGGAGTATTCTGCGATTGCTTCGAATTTTTTTGTTACTGACTGTGTTTCTCGCCATCTAAGTTCTCCTTCTCTGGGTTTGCTGCCTTTGCTTTCCCTGGAGGGCTTTGGGATCTCCGGGCCTTTAGGTTGTCGGGCGCTGGCTGTCACGGGACCGTTGTGTATCCGTTCCGCAATGCGGCTGGCCGGTGGGCCTGCGTTGAGCTCGAGGTGGTATGGATCCGGATTTCACATGAGAAGGGCCCTTTTTTTGGGCACAGATGACAGCGTAGGCTGCGGCATTGGTTGGTGTCCTCAAAAATGAAAATGATACATGGCGTGAGCTATTATACGCGACGTTGGGACCGGGATTTTTAAAAATAGAGGGAGGAGAAAATAAGATGATACCCCTGGACGGGTGGACGTTGACTTAAGGTTTGCTCGGAGTTTTTGACCAACCGGAGCCGCAGCGGCGGGCGCCGTGGCCGGGAGTTGCGGACAAGGAGGGTACTTTCCGGTCTATCCGTGGACGGGATTCAACCTGGTGTATGCGTCAAGAGAGAGAGGGCAATAGGGGCGCTCCACCGGCAGTCAACGTAATCACAACCAATCAGCTAGCCTTGCAGTTAAACAGGGATGACAACTGAGCTGAGCGGGCGAAGAGTGATGAGGAGGCAAAGTACACTGCTCGCTGGCTTAGTGATGCACATGTACGGATTTCACAGACCGGAAAGCTACGGAGGAATCAGCATCTCGCGCATTGAGCTGCACCGAGCGGGCAGCTCACTTTACTTCGGCTCCCTCTCTTTTTCTCTTCTCAGCCTGTTCTTTTAACTCAACCGCATGGAGCGCAGAACACCCGCGTTGGTCAACCATCTGTTTCCTGGGTTTGGATCCATTCCTGCCAAGCGAGAATCCTGCGTGGCATCTTTTCTGGCTTGGATCGTCTGACATGATTGAGGGTCGAAAAAGTTGAATGCAGGCTTCCTAGATAGGCGGTGAATGCACCGGCTCGATTACTGTAGAGGCTGGAATTAGCAGATCATATCCGAAGAAAAACTGAGTAACAGGTAGATAGGTTGGTTACGAGGTCATCATTGTGCGTTTATACACTTCTCAAGTCGCGAAAGAGAAGAGGATTGTATGACCCTTTCAAGGATTGGATCGGGAAGCAGTCGGGAATAATGCTAAGTCAACCGCGGTATGTTTTCGTTATAAGATCGGCAACATAATCACCCCGTAAGCCATCCCGCAATGAGTCGGGAACACAAACCGTTCTCGATTGGATGGGGTTGTTTTCGATGCTCAGTTGCTTGGCCCTGTCTCTAACCGACATCAGATTGGTTGCACGGCCGGGGCGGCAACCTCCCACGACCCGCATTCATGCTGACTAGCTCGATATAAGCTTCTGGTCTCTATAGGGATCAAAGTGTGAACTCAACCAATCAAACAAAAAAAAAGACTTGAGAGATCTATATAGCTACGGAGCATTGAAACCAAGGAGCGAATGCATGAGACTCTAGTGACACGGGCTGTTTGTCTCCTGCCAACATGAATGCAAACCTCTTCTGCTCAACCATCCATCAAGCGCCATTCGAAAGGATTCTATAACAGGGGAAATCTAGTGTCCAGCTAAAGGGTCAAATGAGGGTGTCTGAGAGTGAGCTTCAGTCGAAGCATGTCCTCAACCAGCGCCGCCATTGAATGAATGTTTTGAGTTTTCGTCACTCGGACTAGGCGGCTCCGATACTTCTGGTATCCCGCTGCGAGACATGGTTGTCCCGTTGCCTAATCGCGGCGGCCGTCGTCCCTGAGGCCTGATGGGAAGGGCGCCGCTTGTCTCACCACCAACGCTTGGGCGCGGTAAACCGGCGTTCGAGGCACCATTGGCTAGAGGCGGTGGGTGTGCTGCGGTGACCGATGACAAGACCGTCGACGATCCTGCTGACGAGGCCGAGGTTGGAACAGCGGACTGATACGACGCAGACATGCGTTCTAGCTCCTCTCCGAGCTTATCCCGCTTCGCTGAGGGTTCGTCTGCAGGCTCGTCGTCGTGTGGTCGCTTCACGCCGTGCAGCACAGCCCTGATGGCGGCGTCACTCAACTCGTTAGCCTCGATGAGGCCCCTTAGTACGTCCTCGGGAGGTGCCCGCTCGCCTTGAGGCGGCTGTGACGACGACTGTGAAGAAACCAACGAAGACACCGAAGTGGATGTTGCTCGGCGCGTCAACGACTGCTCGTGACCTCGCGAAGGTGATGCGCGGCGGACTGATGGCGATCGGGAGCGCCTCGCTACGCTCCGTCCGCTTGCTATTGTCAGTGTCCGCAGCATCGAGGTAGGTGTACTGTAAGATCAAGACCACCTACCGTTGGCTCAATGAATCGACGTTCACCTGAACTGAAGAGTGACCTTCACTCACAGCCGGATCTGGGCTCGACAGCCGGGATACTTCGCGTGGGGAATTGTCCGTCATGCCTTGCATTGGCTGAAAAGATATGAAGCTCGTATCACCGCTTGTTTAGGGGACTGAATACGCCGATTTGCAGGTACATGCGGCTGCGAGAGAGAGCCCACAGGCCGTGGTGTGTGGCAAGCGTCACATATTTAAACAAAGTCACACTAGGGTATGCTTTCACAGGGGAAACTGTCATTCGTCTGTTAAATCAAGGCCAGCAACACTTTCCGCCCGGGATTTGAGGGGAGCCCCGCCTGAGAGCCCTCCCGGGCGCCAGGGCTGCATGATGCGTGGGTGAGCGGGATCGGAACCTGCAAGCATGGGCGGGAGCGGCGCGAGGTCGCTGCAGGGTGCAACTCTAATTGTGACCCACCCTCGATCCTCCACACCAACGAGTTGCAAGTTGGGAGCGATCACCTGACTCTGACCGAGTCCGAGCCAACCGTTGGAGTAGTTGACAACTGTCCGAGTCTTGGTGAAAAGGCAGAGGAAAGGGTACAATCCAGTATCTGTGGCCGTACCCGCCGGGAAGCTCAGCCTCACGGAGGGTGGCTTGGGTCCGGGATCGGAAAGTGATAGGAAGCCTAAACCTGAACGCTTCAGATCAGGTGTTGTCCGAGAGAAAATGTTTTGAGGGTGCCTGGAGAACGGTGAGGAAAGCATGAGAGTGAGGTTTGAAGGAGTGAGGGCGCCGACGTCGACTGGGAGCTTTGTAGACTAGCGTCAAATCCAATCAGCATGTCGAACTGGGCGAGATATTGATTTGAGTGCTGCGGTGTTCACGGGCCCGGGAATCGCCGATGACGTCAGGTAGTTAGCGCAGATACGAGTAGTTGGTGAGAATCCAAAGGGGTCAGGGAGGGAGGGGGGGTGCAAATGCTTGTCGTCCGCTTTGCGGCTCCTTGGCAGAGCAATGGTGAAATGCGAGCTCTGGAGCGAGAATGGGAGAGGATTCAACCACGAGGAGTGTGCTGGGCGGTTTTGGCTGACAAACTGGGCCCACCTCCCAGCGGCAACTACTCCGTGATGGGACTAGAGCGAGTGGTGTCCGTGCGTGATTTGGGCGGCCCGCCTCAGCACGGATCACAACCGTTGGGCAATCCCCAGCCTTGCGCCTGGACCCCGGCGTGCACTGGCTCTGCCTGGGGGCCAGACCCACCTTAAGTTACTACTGCGTGCGGCGCTGGGGGGCGGTAAAGTAACCGTGCAAGACCCGCAACAACAACCGATGTGGCGGCTCAGCAGGAAGTCGCGATCTGCCTGTTGGATGCCTAGTAACCCACATCGGTTTGGTTAGCACTGTTAGGTTGTTTTTCTTTTTCCCACTTGACCCTGGCTGAGCTGAAATGAGCCACAAAGCGGTCGCATGTCAGCGCGGGGTTAGGAAAGTGTTCAAGCCGGCGAGTTTTAGGCCCCACCACCGGTCTTTGCTCCCGCGTGTCCAACGGCAGCAATGAGTGATGCAATGGACTCGGATGCGTCTCGTGGCGCCAAACGAAAAGCCGATGTTTTAGACGATGCAGCTATCCCCCGACGTATCAAGGTAGGTTGACAGACAGCCCCTGGCCGAGGTCGCATCATCCTAGTTCGGATTGCTAAGTCTGAGTTGCTCAGCCGCTTGATCAAGACGTCGTCAACAAAATTGCCGCCGGCGAGATCATCGTCGCCCCGGTTCACGCGTTGAAAGAGCTGATTGAGAATGCCGTGGACGCAGGCGCCACGTCCCTCGAGGTTCTGGTCAAAGACGGCGGTCTGAAACTGCTGCAAATCACCGATAATGGCTCTGGCATTGATGTGTGTGGTGATTCCCCGAACTCCCACCGACAGTCTGAGCCGCACTACTCACAACTCACCACACGAATAGAAAGAGGACTTGCCAATTCTGTGCGAGCGCTTCACTACGTCCAAATTACAAAAGTTTGAGGACCTCCAAACCATCGCTACCTACGGCTTTCGTGGCGAGGCTCTGGCTAGCATCAGCCATATTGCCCATCTCATGGTAACCACGAAGACCCACGAGTCCAACTGCGCCTGGCGCGCCTACTATGACGGAGGGAAGCTGGTGCCCGCCAAGCCAGGGCAGTCTCCCGATCCGAAGCCGGTGGCCGGCCGCCAAGGTACCCAAATTACGGTCGAAGACCTGTTTTACAATGTCCCCACCCGCCGACGAGCCTTCCGCTCGCCTTCTGACGAGTACAACAAGATCATCGACATGGTTGGCCGGTACGCCATCCATTGTTCCAATGTAGCCTTCTCTTGTAAGAAGCACGGCGAGTCGTCAACTAGCATTGCCGTCCAAGCAAGCGCTTCGTGTCACGACAGGATTCGCCAAATCTACGGAGGAAGCATTGCCAGTGAACTCACCGAGTTCTCTACGTCCGATGACCGCTGGGCGTTCAAGGCCAAGGGGCTCGCCACCAATGCCAACTACAGCACCAAGAAAACTATCATTCTTTTATTCATTAACCACAGGTGCGTCGAGTCGTCCAACATCCGAAAAGCCATTGAGCAGACATACTCTGCTTTCCTTCCAAAGGGTGGGCACCCCTTTGTCTACCTCAGCCTTGAGATCGACCCGCGCCGGGTAGACGTCAATGTGCACCCAACAAAGCGAGAGGTCAACTTCTTAAATGAAGATGAAATCATTCAAGCCATCTGCGAAAACATCCGTTTGAAGCTCGCCGCAGTGGATGCCAGCCGAACCTATGTCACACAGACCCTTCTTCCAGGCGGCACCTGGTCCGGCCCAGCCCCTGACCCTCAACAGTCGGGAGCGGCCGCCTCTTCCAAGTCAAGTAGTAGCAGCGCTCGCAGAACGGCGGGGCGGGCAAATGAAAATAGTCTCGTCCGGACCGACACCAACCTGCGCAAGATTACCAGCATGCTGCCATCCGCTGCCACGGCCGCCAGTAGTGGCGGCCAGTCGTCAGATCCCCCGGCAGACGCTGAGGTGATCGAGTACGAGACGGTTGACCGCGACCTCACCGCCTGCCATTTGATCAGCATTCGTGAGCTACGGGCTGCGGTGCGCGAGGACATGCACCAGGAGCTGACCGAAATCTTTGCCAACCACACCTTTGTCGGTGTCGTCGACGAGCGCCGCCGCCTCGCTGCTATTCAGGGCGGCTTGAAGCTGTACCTGGTCGACTACGGCCGTGTGTGCTTCGAATATTTCTACCAGCTGGGGCTGACCGACTTTGGCAACTTCGGCATCATTCGCTTCAGTCCTCCGCTTGACCTCAGAGGCCTACTCGCGTTGGCTGCGCAACAAGAGAAGGATACCGCCGCTGGAGCCGGCATTGGCAGTGAGGACGAGGATTTCGATGTCCCAGAAATCGTCAACCTGGTGGCCGAGCAACTGATCGAGCGGCGTGAGATGCTCCTCGAGTACTTCTCTCTCGAAATCTCGCCCACGGGGGAACTGCTCAGCATCCCATTACTCGTTAAGGGATACAACCCAGCCATTGTCAAGCTACCGCGCTTTCTCTTGCGGTTGGGACCGCACGTCAACTGGACCGAGGAGAAGCCGTGCTTCGAGTCGCTGCTCAAGGAGCTTGCTGCGTTCTACGTGCCAGAACAGCTGCCCGCCACACCTGGAAACGAAGACAACGCTGCCATTGCCGCCGCGGCACAGAAAGAGGAGGTGGAGATTGACGACGAGATCAAGGCACGCCGAAGTCATGTGCGCCGGGTGGTCGAGCACGTCCTCTTCCCAGCCTTCAAATCCAGATTGGTCGCTACCAAGTCGTTGATGCGAGATGGGATACTGGAGGTGGCCAATTTGAAGGGCTTGTATCGCGTGTTTGAACGCTGTTAACAGCCATTTCTCATCACTGAACATACGAGGGCATGGTTTCCCGTTGCACCATGTCATGGTAGGCGGCGAGCTCAAAGATCGGTTATCATTGCGGCTAGATCACTATTTGTAGTAAATACCTGGCAGCATGGGACCATGTACATTTACCGTCACATTTGGTACCATGTGCTCACAATTTCTCGCTGGAAAAAGATACAGCTTAGATGGGCTTCAATAACATCGGCTTCTTTTCTTCGAATCCAAATTTAAAAGCATATAATACGGCCGAACATGGCACAAGTGGTTCAAAACGCCTTAACCCTTTTGCAGTTGCTTGCTTGGCAACCAAATCATCTGCTTGAGCAAGAGAAGACTCAGGTTGGATTGATGGCCATTTGAATATCTAACATCGCAAACCGCTTGACCAGAGTGCGGCCGGGGTACGGTACGTACAAAATGGTCTGAATTACTGCGGTATGGCTAGGTATCAGTATAATGATTCCCACTCTTTATAACCTCATCCGTATCCGTCCGTCATGGGGCCAGAGCCGAGAGCAGGCCAGGCCAGGCAACAAACACTCCACCACCAGGTGGCCGGACTGGAATACAAATCAGAGCCGACAGCGCGGATAGGAAAACGCAACACACAGTGCATGTACGTGTAAATGTACATACACAAAACTTGACGGGGGCGAACATGCCTAAATATATCACGCAACTGCAGAGACGACCACCATTCACGCCGGCTCTTCCTCTCTCTATCAAGGCAAGTTACAGACAGACATACTGCTACCTCTGATTGAACCGAACCGTTACATGTCCAGAGGGGAAGACGCGAATTAAATCAACCATTCATGACCTATCCGCCCCGGCCCTGTCTACCGCCACCAGTTCCCCAAGTCCATGTCCATTTTTGCCTCGGGCCTCTTGCATCACCGTTGTCCCAGCCCGATGCCCGCCTACACCCTTTGTCGCCTACGCTGAAACATTCGTGTGCCTCCCTCGAAAATAGAATAGTAACTGACTCTCTTTACGCTGCGGTAGGCAAGTGGGATCGGTAACTTTAATAGACATGATGTCCAGCTCAGCCTCATGCCCGGCCCAGGGCTTCCGACCTTGACCTAACTGGTCCCGTGTGCGGCCTGAATACCAAACCCCTTCAAGAGGAACAGAGGAAGTACTGCTCCATTTCTCACCCCATCTAACTCGTCAACAGCTCAATCCAGCAAAGCATAGCTAGCTAACCGTAGATGGATTAGCCCTCCGTTTTCTAAGGGCCCCGATATCCTCCCGGCGGCGGCATCATACCACGCCTATCAATCCCGGCCATGCGTTCCAGCCTCTCAAACGGACTGGGCATCCCGCCGAAGCCAGCCATGCCACCGTGGTTGGGTCCGGGTCCTGGTCCGGGTCCGGAGCCCGCATTAGGCGGCTGTGGCCCGTCTGGGCCCTGAAAGCCGCTGCCACCACCCATACCCGGCGGTGGCATGAAACCCGGCGGCGGTGGCCCGCCAAAAAATCCGGGAGGGGGCTGCATCGAGCGGGGAGGCCCGGGGGGTGGACCGACCATGCCTTCTGGGGGTGGAGGGCCACCAGCGTGAGGAGGAGGGGGGCCAGGAGGGAAGTTACCAGGCCCGCCGTGGCCGTGCGGAGGTGGGAAATTCGGTGGAAACATGCCAGGCAAGGGAACGTTGCGGGGACCGTTGTTCATCAACCCCGGAGGCGGGATCATGGGCCGTTGGGGAGGCATCTGGCCGGCTGCTGCTGCTGCTGCTGCGGCGGCGGCGGCGGCGGCTGCAGCGGCGGGATTAACTCCGCCCATATGGAAAGGGTGCATCTGGTGATCGAGGCCCGGAGGAGGCGGGCGCTGCAGGATCTGGGTTGGCTGCGGAGGAGGACGGGAGTCCACGTCTCCCGGGTGAAACTGACTCTCGTCGAGGAAACCCGGCGGGCCGCCCCGCATTTGTTGGTGCTGAGAGGCGCTTCGCTCGCGTGGGTAGTCTCGATCGCGGTCCGGCACATTGACGAGCGAGACCTGCTTGGTCGGCTGCGGCATGCGAAGGAGGAGCTGTTCGGTGCGCGCGGGTTCCGGGGCCTCGCGGTGGCTTTGCATCAGGCCAACCAAGAATTCCCTGTTGCGGTTGACGGCAGTGGTGTTCTGTTGCTCTGCGCGGGTGCTAGGTTGGCTGGGCAGATGATGCCGTTGAGCAAGGAGATCTTGCAGTGCCTGTTCCGGGCGGGTAGCCGGCGGAGGCGGCATCGGTAGGCCGGCTGGCCGAGGAGAGATCATGTCGTGGAGTGAGTGCTGTGAGGTGCGTACGCGTGGATCGTCGCGCCTGTCCCCGTTGCCATATTGCTGGAATGGCTCGGGTGAGGTAACTGCGCTCTTCTGCTGTAATTCTTGGAACGGTGACGTCTCGGGAAATCTGCCGGGTGTTGTCTGGGTTGGTGGCGCGCTGGATTGCAAGGTCGACCCGAACCCTGATCTTTGGAGCTTTTGAATGAGGAGTGCAAATGCCTCTTTGTCGGCGTCGCTCTGTTGTGAGGGGGCAGCTTTATCGCCTGGTTGCGCTGCTGCCGCGGGTGTTGGCGGTTCGGTTCTCGCTCGGCTATCCTCTTGAGGCGCCAGGAATGCCATGAACCTTGAAGACTTTCCGGCCTTGGGCTTGGTCACATCCTTGATTTCGGCGATAGGCGTCGCGGCGTCAAGTCCAGAGCTTCCATATGCGGCAAAGAATTTGTCCGGGCCTGGCTCTATGGCAGGTGCTGAGGCAACCTTGTGGTCCACCTCGGCAGCGGTGGCAGCGGTGGCAACGGGCGGCTGATCAGATGCCACGTTGGGCTTTTCTTCCTGCTTCGGAGCGCCGCCTGCTCTGCCAGCCTTCATGGTTTCCATAAACTTCTTAAAATCCTCCTCCGTATGACCCTGCGTCTTCTCCTCGAGGGGCTCGTCCAACCACTCCGGGTCATTCTCCACACGGGCATGGCGGTCGCGATCCCACTTTCTCTCAAAGTTTCGGTCGTTGCGATCGCCAAACCTGTCGTTCGGTTTGTCCTCAGGATTCCGGTCGCGCCAGCTCTTGGCTCTCTCGATGCGCTCCCGCTGGGTCATGGGAGGAGCATCCGAATTGCTGCCGGTGGCATTATCTCGGAACCAGGATTCCGACTTACCGCGCCCCAATCCGTTCCTGCGCGGGGTCTCAGATTCATCTCCTTCCTGGTCTCGGGACCGGTGCTCAAAGTTGCGGGTGCCGCGGTTACCAGCGTCTCGGTCGTCGCGGTCTCGCACCCGCCGAGTGTCGTCCCGCGGGCCGAAGCGGTCGTTTCCGACGCCGCCCATGCGTCCATGGAACCGCTCGGCACCCTCGTGGCCGAAGCTTTTGCGCGGCTTCACAGTGCTCCAGCCCTCGCTGTCTTGATCCGGGTCGGGGCGCCGGCGGAAGCCAGCGTTTCGGCCGTCCCGTGCGTCTCTGCCAAACCTGTCCCCGGGATGGTCCGGGTCGTTGACGCGGCTGCGGAAGTTGAAGCGGTCGGTACGGTCTTGTCGGTCTGGATCCCTGAACCCCTTCTCACCGTCGCCTGTCCGGGTGCCCCGCATTGACGTGGCAGATGCGGACGCGAAGCTGGTCCGGGGTGGGCCGAGGATGAGATCCTCTGGGTCTGTATAGGGAGATATTGGTTAGTCAAGGCAAGCGCACAGAGAGGGGTCAGGAGGGCCGTCGGGCATTATCCGGCCGGCTCGTGTGGAAGAGTCGAGGCGTACTCGCTGCATTTCTGGAGCCATTGCGGTCGTGCGGCGGTCGCCTGTTCTCTTGGTTCAGGGGTACACCACCTTCTCCGAGCTTGGGACGGTCATTGGTTGTCTTTTGCTGATTGCGGAAGGTCTCTGGAGGTGGTCTGGGAAAGGCAGCAAGATCAGCAATCAGCCGTGCATGCGCAGGGAAACACACAATGGATGCACATCGCGGCAGGGGAAGCATACCCCATCCACTCCTCAGGAGGGGGCAGGTTAGCAGGCTTGACGCATAGCGGCGACTGGCGCAAATGCAGCAGAAACTCTGCTGAGTATCGTTCAGGCATGATAAAGGTTATGCAGCGACCATCAGCTCAAGGCCGCGACGTCGCCTGCATGCGATGGGCCGGTCTGCTGCCGGACAGGTGTTGAGGCTGGGGTTATGTGTGGACGAGCGAGATGCGGTCAGCGGTGGTTTGGATGTGGACTGCGCTGGTTTCGAACTGGATTGGTTTAGGGAGTTGGGAGGGGTCTCGGAATCGGTGGGCGGCAAGGCGAAACGACGGGCAAAAATTCACTCTGTGTTGAAGGCCCGCTTGTAGGAAGAAGTGCGCGATTTGTAGGAGCAGTAGAGGTGAAGTACGTGTTGATGTGCTGTTCAATGGGCCGGCTGTGGAAGCTTTGATGGTTTGGGTAAGTTTTGGGCTTCTGCCGTCCTTGTTTGGAGTGTACCCTGTGCTGTGGCAGTCGATCGAATCAATACCCTGTGGCCCTAGCCTCTAACGATCGCGCCTGACAAGGGTCCACGGGCTGGGGGGTGGCGACAGCAACCAGGGCAAGGGTGCCCGGCGACGCCTCGAATGCGGTGAGTGGCGGGGTACCTCTGCTGCTCTTTTCGGTCAACATGAACCTCGGGTTAGCCACATCCCAGACTCCTGTCTACGTAGTTCGCGCCTTCCCAATTCAAATACTACAAACCGCTAATAAAGCCGGTTATAACAATTGGCAACACAATGGTTTAGCAGGCACATGGTTACCTACCAGGTACTTATTGTATTTATCCAGTCACCTAGGTAAACGCCCAGTTTTCAAGCTCATCTCAGCCAATTGCCGTTCGCGGTGCGGCGGCCTGTTACTCCTGCATATTCTTACCTTCTTGCCTGGCTCTTCTTGCCTGGCTCTTCCTTCTGTGTAGGGGAGTATGTACGGTCAAAATGTCACAACAATGGCTTGGCAGATTGAATCGAAGTGTGTATGTACACCTAAAATTCTTTACCGAGATTGTACTCTTCCGCTCCTTCCACTCCCCAGCCAAATGTATTTACCACGAAACGGTACGAACTAAAACCTGAACAGGTCACTATGGGACGGCATCCCTCAATCCCCCCTTACTCCACGCCCTGACCCTGTCTTGGTCGCACGTCTCCCATATCCTCCTGCGCAACCCAGCGTAAACGGCCGCCTCCGCGGCGGCGTCCGCGCCCGCACAACCTGCCCGTCTCGCCTCGAGCCAGTTCACGATGCCAAACCGCGTCGTCAGCGTTGTGCTACCCCCCTGAATGCGCGTGGCCCGGTACAGCAACCTAAGTACCTGACTTCGGAGCGGCGCCCGCATGTACGGATTAGCCGCGAGGGCCAAAACGCGCTCCAGCACGGGACCCTTTGCCCGCTTGCGGTGGAACAGCTCAAGGTCTCGCGGTGTGCGTAGCCCGTCGGTCAGGTAATCTAGCAACCAGCTCGCTTGCGCGTAAAAGGCGTCACCGACGCCCGGGTCCTCGGACAGGACCTCGTCCACGAGCGGCAGCTTGTCGAGGCTCCATACCGGGCCGCGGGTGAGGAAGATGTTGACTTTGGCGTAAAGATTCGAGAGCGGGTCGCGCAGAACGTTGAGGGCGTGACAGGCAAACGAGGCGATGGTGCTCGGCAGCGGCCCGTCGTTGATATTGTCTCGCGCCGTCTCGGCAAGCTCCGAAAGAAGGAGCCAAATCTGCTCCTTTTCTTCGTATTCTGACTGTTTGATCTTGGCTGCTGCCTTGAGAATGTTGACAAGCGCCTCTTTCCGTATGCTTGCATGCTCCGAAGCGAGGAGAGCAATGAGGGCCGTGAGATAACCCTCATCGACCAGCTCGTCCACCGTCTTGGAGGACCACTTTATCAATGCTGAGTTATCCGCCTCTAGTCCATCGGGCACGTGAAGCGTGTTCTCCAGGGCTTCTTCATCCAAAACCGGCTCAGTTTGTAATTCTTCTCGCCTGGCTGTCGTATGCCGGTCTTTCCTTGCCTTGGTCTCTCGGCCTGGTTGCGATGTGTTGTGCTGGAACTGCAGATTTCTTGGAACGCCAGCCTTGGCGAGCTTGCCCTTGCTGTCAGAAAGGTGTGTCACCATCTTGGAGAAAGCCAAATCAAGTAACGGTTCGCTCTCTCCAGCAGTTGCTGAAAGCCCCATGAATCCTGGCAGAAAGCGGCCTAGGGCCTTGACCGTGGCTGTTCCATCTTCCTTTGCCGCGACGAAGGGCAATTGTTCCAAAACAGCTACCGTGAAGGGACTGATGACTGCTCCAGCTAAGTCTTGGTCCGCTCCTGAACTCGCCTCCTGTATCAACTCCTGCATCCTTTCGACATACTTGACCGGAGCGTTCGCACAGCGGGTCAAGCAGTTATCCAAGAATGGCCACAAATGCGTAACCGAATCCGGGGAGGACTGGCGTAATAACTGTAATGCCTCGAGCAGCGCGAGCAGTCCCGGGTGTTTATCGTCCGCGGGCACCAATTGCTGCTCAACGGCGACAAAGTTGAGTACCGTCCGTATCGTCTCGAGTGCGACGCCATGGGGGGCATCGACGCAGGCTTTGAGCAGGAGCGTGAACGGGGAGAGGGACAGGGTCTCGGAAGCGGCAAGCCACCGCATTCCGGGCGAATAGCCAGCGATGGCGAGCAAGTTTTCCAGCTCTTTTAAATTCAGGGCGAAATCCCGAGGGTCGTTCAGCTCTTGTTTAGAGAGGCGGGCGAGTGCTGTTTCCAAAAAGGGGGAAACGTCGAATTTGGCCATGAGCGCGACTTGTGGGAGTACCTCGTAGCAAAGGCGTAACAATCGACTTGCTGCCTCCCGATGAAGGAGGTCGTTTTCGGGTATTGATCGGTACGCGTTGATCATCTCCTTGATGCCGGGGCTCCTTTGACAGAACTCATCGACCAGCCTACGCGCAGCCTCGGCCCAAACAGTCTTGTTGGAGTGCGAAGCGTCCTGGTGCATCTTGATCGCTTCCTCCAGCTTCTCTATCGCGACCACCAAGATGCGAGTTGCGAAGAAGGATATCATGTTTGACTTGTTTGTCAGACTCCGCGTCAATGTCTTTTGGTTTAACGGGGGAGGTAAGATGTTGTCAATGACGATTGAAGGGGGTGGCGGTAGTTCAGGGAAGCCCGTCGTTGCGCGGCACAAATGGTCGGGCAGAGAGAGAGCGACGACATTGAAAAGGAAGGCGGCGTATCCAATCCACGTCGCTGAGAGTTTTGGCTCGAAGGTGAAAGATTTGTTGGTGAGGAAGTAGTTGGCTACTAGCTCAGGGGCGACTTTGAAGATCGAGGTGATTAGTTCGCTCTGTTTGACGCTGGACCACGGGCGTAGGTTCGGCAGGAAATTTGACAAGGTGTAATTCCGCACTGGCACCTCAGTTTTGAACTTGTTCATCCAAACGATGGCTTCTAATCCCAAGTCGTCAAGCTCAGCTGTCGGGATAGCGGCGTTTGGATCTACCCCTCGCGGGTAAAAGCCCGAGTCCTGTCTCAGCACACCGCAGGCCGGATTCGTGCATGCCACAATCAAAAACCGGTGGGCGATGTCGGAAATTGAGGGTTGTTCGTCGTCAGCCTGAGAGTCTAGACGGTAGTGGTACAGCGCAGCGAGGCGGGTGAGGGTGGATGCATTCAGCAGGCTAGCTTTGGCTTCCCTCGGGAGCTTGTCGTCCAGCAGCACATGGCTTCGCAAGCCCTCAAGAAGCTCTCTGACAAGGTACGGCGGGTCCTGCTTGACGTCGCGCGTGAGGGCGGAAACAATGTCCCTTTGGGAGAGCAATTCCTTCTTGGCCTCGGCGTGAAGAAACTTGAGGGCGCTGAGGAAGAATAGGATGGCATTGGTTCGAGCAGATGGTCGCTTGGAGTCCTCGGCCGCATCCCCGATGTGGACAATGCCCATGTTTCGAGCCAAGGACTTGAGCATGGACGCCCTCGCACGGAACAAGGGTCTTGCAATGGCGCCTCCGTCGAAGCTGACGGCCTCCTTCAACATCCTCAGGGTCGGAGAGATGATGAAAGCCTTTCCCTTGTCCGCTGATAAGTTTCGCGCGATCAGCTCCTGTTGGCGCTTCTGCAGCAAGGTTCTGCAAATGCCGAGCCCAATGGGTACCGTGTCCAGCGACTGCGAGAGCAGCCTCAAGAGCAGGGCAAGAACGACGGGCACGGCCGACATGATATTGTCATTGTTGATTTGACTCGCATAGCTCCATGTCTGCATGATGTCGGGAAGGTAGACGGGGTTCTCGTCGTCATCGGCGGGGGCGGGGCACGCGGACCGGAGGTAGTCCCGGAGTATCCTGGGGCGGTCGGCATGGTCGCTGTCGGGATTGAGGAGATCGTCGAGGAAGAGCTTGAAGGATTGTAGGCCTAGAAGGGAGTCAGCACCCAGCGCCGACAACTCAGAAGGCAAGCGAGCGAGCGACTGTAGGGTTCAACAAACGCACCGTGCCGCGCCCGCACTGGGTCTTGACTGAAGGAGAGCAACTGCTGCAGTTGTCTGCTCGCATGAACGTCTTCTGATGTCGGCGCCTCATGGGCTATCTTTTGCCTCTTACGAAACGCAGCAGCGCCATCCAGGCTGTGAGAGAAACGTTTCCCCATGGTGCATTGCGCAATGGCCAGTGTATGCGTGCCGCCTTCTGACGAAAGTTTGGGGGTCAGTATGGGGCATTGAATTTCGCCTGTTTTGCAACCCTTTACCGCCTTCTAATCGCAGACTAGCTGCGCGATAAGCTCACCCACGTTTAATGTTACCTTCGTACCAAGTTTTTGTACGTCACCCGAACACTCGGGTTGGTCTGACGCAGGGTCCATGTAAACATACTTTCTCGGGGTTAGGGTTCTACGGGGTTTTTAGTCCGGACCATCCGTGTAGGGTAAAGGTTCTTTTCCCCAACCTCCTCCATGAACTTGGCTTTTTACTTTGGTTGCCGTCAAGATCAGATTGTTGTATGCAAGGGAGCGAATTGGGCTCTTGATTGACAGGTTTTGGCCAAGTGATGGTTACTGACCTAACAAGGCAACTTTCAACTCGTGCGCCTTCCCGCTGCATCGTGCGCTCATTCATCTCCTCGTGCATCGTGGAACAACCATCCAATCCGAGTCCGCTGGCCGATCTCGTGTATTCGAGATTCAGGCGCAGTTAAAGGTGCTGCACGTTTGTTTAAGGGTCCGCTCGGACGTTGCAGCCCCTCCTGTGCCGGTTCGGTTCGGTGACGGTGGCCTTGCACACACACCATTAGGTTCCGTTGTATTTCATTTGCCGACTTACAAGTATCAAAAACAAAATGCCTTCCAGTCCAGGAAATAAGCCGATCCCGGTTAAGAACGGCTCCCCGTCTTCTACTCCCCATGATGTCCAATCGGCCTTTGCCTCGTCATTCCGCTCAGCATCACCACTGGCACAGGAGATGCTAGCCCGGGATCTGGCCGAGTGTTCTGGCGACGACGAGGACGTTCCCATCGACACCGAGGCCGTTCATGAAGAAGAGGACGAAGATGAGGAATATGACCGGTCTGGGCCAACACTATACCGCCGACCAAGCGGCATCGCCTTTGGGACCATACGCCCCGCCCTCGGGCCGGGTGCCCTTGACGAGCCGCCCGTCCTCACCAGGATCGAGCGCACCCGCAGCCGAGACGCAGAGCGCTCCCTCCTTCGGGACAACCACCTCCTCCCGCCAAAGTCACAACACCATGGCCCCAAGCAAGGGCTCGTCGGCCGCGCCTCCTCCCTGTACCGGCGCTTGTTCAGCACAAAGGTTCCCCGCCGGGCAGGCGACGAGGAATCCCCGTCGCCTGGCGGGTCCCCGCGCATCGTTGTCGCGTCTGACGAGACTTCCCCACTCCTCTCCCCGTCTACCCGCCGCCGCTCCTCGGCGAACGAGCATGACCAACTCAGCGGAGGCGCAGGCGGGAGTGGAGGGCTGGGGAGCCTCAATGAGCAGTGGGAAGCCGCGGTGGCGGCGGGCCAGATCCGGACGACGTGGCAGCGGGAGGCCAAGACGATCGCCATCTACTCGCGCTCGCTCATCATCACCTTCCTGCTGCAGTACTCGCTCAACGTGGCCTCCATCTTCGCCGTCGGACGCCTGGGCACGCTCGAGCTCGGCGCCGTTTCGCTGGCTTCCATGACGGCCAACATCACGTGCTACGCCCCTGTCCAGGGGCTCGCCACCAGCCTCGACACGTTGTGCGCCCAGGCGTTCGGGTCGGGCCACAAGCACCTCGTCGGCCTGCAGCTGCAGCGCATGACATACTTCCTGTTGCTGCTGCTGGTGCCTGTTGCCGTCATTTGGCTCCGCGCCGAACCCATCCTGGCCACCATGATCGAACCCGAGAGCGCCGCGCTGGCCGCGACTTACCTGCGCATCGCCCTGCTCGGCACCCCCGCATACGCCGCCTTCGAGGGCGGCAAGCGCTTCGTCCAGGCTCAGGGCTTGTTTCACGCCACTACTTACGTGCTGCTGGTGGCCGCGCCGACCAACGCCTTGCTGAACTGGCTGCTCGTGTGGAAGCTTGGCTGGGGCTACGTCGGTGCCCCGACAGCGGTCGCGATCACGCAAAACGCGATGCCCCTGCTCCTCGCCCTTTACGTATGGAAGGTGGATGGCTCCCAGGCCTGGGGCGGATTTCGGCGGAGCGCGCTGAAGAACTGGGGTCCCATGATCCGGCTGGCCCTGCCCGGCATGATCATGGTCGTGGCCGAGTGGTTCGCCTTTGAGATTCTGACGTTAGCGTCTGGGCGTCTGGGCGTCGAGTTTCTGGCGGCTCAGAGCGTGCTCGTCACCGTCACCAGTACGACGTTCCAGATTCCCTTCCCGCTGTCCGTCGCCGGCTCGACCCGGTTGGCCAATCTCATCGGTGCCAAGCTCGTCGATGCGGCAAAAACATCGGCCAAAGTGGTGAGTTCTTGTCAAGCTGGCGCGGCTCAGCCGTTGCAATCACTAACCAGGCAACAACAAACAATAACAGACTATCGCCGGTGGGGTGCTGGTAGGATTGTTCAATGTGACCCTTTTGGCCGTGTTCAGGTACCAGATACCGTTGCTGTTTACACATGATAGCGAAGTCATTGAGCTGGTCGCGCGGACCCTCCCCGTCTGTGCGGTAATGCAGTTATTCGACGGCATGGCGGCTGTCTCTCACGGATTGCTGAGGGGCATCGGCCGTCAAGAGTTCGGAGGGTATGCCAATCTTGTGTGTTACTATCTGGTGGCGTTGCCCATCTCGTTTGGCTTGTGCTTCGGCCTTGACTGGAAGCTCAGCGGGCTCTGGTTCGGTGTTACAGTCGGGTTACTGATGTAAGTGTCTCGTGATTCGTCTTTGCAAAACCGGTCGAGTACGAATTTATTAACCACAATTCAGTGTCTCGCTGGCCGAATACTGGTTTACATGGCGCGTTGATTGGCATCAGGCTGCCAGAGAAGCCGAACATAGGAATGCTTCTGGGTAAGCGTGAGTTGGGCATCCGGTCAGTGATGTCTTCCCTGGAGCCCTAGTGTAGATCCAGGGTGGCACCTGGACGACATTGGCTGCATCCAGGTGCGCGAGCCTTCTCTGGCTTCCAACTGGTGCGCAGTACACTACCATTGCGTTCTAGCTGGAAGAAATTCGGCGACTCGTCAAGTATGGTGTGCGCTCCCGTGCCATCAGATCGGATGGATTGAAATGGCTGGGGCCAGAGTCAGGCACATTATTTGCTTCTATCGGTCCGTTCAAGACGGTTTGCCTGTGTTCAACACTGCCTGACCAGTACATTCTGGTACGTCTGTGGAGGTCCTGGAAAGTGGGTCCAGAAAACAGACCGAGAGATTGGAGAAAATGAGAGTGAGAGACTGGATAATGCTAAACAAAATGGTGACCGAACCCGATTACCAGGCGGGGGTTGGTTGAATGGCTGGTCGTCTTTGCGGCTGGGTTGAAATTTGAGAAAAGAAGGTACCTCTGTCGTCCGTCGCCCCCGTCGCGCTTAGTCAGCGGTGTATCGGTACATGCTTGACGAGGTTTTGGTTCTGCTCCGGAAACCTAACGAGCGGTGGGGTCTCATCTGATCCCCAAAAAAATATTGGCAGGGTTCCGACGCTTTTCGCCGCTGGCCCCTTGCTCGGCAGCGCCCCGAAAGTGGAAATGTTGAGGATAAGATTAAAGCCTGAGGGGTTGCACGCTCCTGCCAAACCTCGTTGTTGCCCACTCTCACGACCGACACATCTACGTTCCTCCTGTTCACTTGACGCGCCAACTGCGAGCGCCAAACCGTGCCCACTCGCACCATGTCCGCCACCACGACCGCCACGTCCACCGCCGGACCCATCACGGCCGACACCATCCTCCGCCTCTTTCCCGACATTGACACGAGCGGGGCGGCTCTCGAGGGCCACGATGAGGAGCAAATTCGCCTGATGGATGAGGTCTGCATTGTTCTAGACGAGAATGATCTTCCAATCGGGACTGCCAGCAAGAAGCTGTGTAAGTTGCCCATGATGCTCCCTACTTCTCTGGATTGGAAAGCGGTTGCATGATTTCTCGAGGTTAAACTGTTTTGCTGACAAGGGCCCCCGCGCCTTCAGGCCACCTCATGACAAACATCGACAAGGGTCTCCTCCATAGAGCTTTCTCCGTCTTCCTGTTCAACGACAAGAATGAGCTGCTCCTGCAGCAGCGCGCCTCGGAGAAGATCACTTTCCCCGACATGTGGACCAACACCTGCTGCTCGCACCCCCTGAACGTGTCCAACGAGACGGGCTCCAACCTGCCAGACGCCGTGCTCGGCGTCAAGCATGCCGCGCAGCGGAAGCTGGAGCATGAGCTCGGTATCAAGAAAGAGCAGGTGCCGCTCGAGGACTTTCACTTCCTGACCCGCATTCATTACAAGGCGCCGAGCGATGGCCAATGGGGCGAGCACGAGAGTGAGCCAACCCATGCACATCCCGCGCTCTCATGCAGGATATTGCATTTTGCTAACAGCCTTGCTCTCTCTAGTCGACTACATCCTCTTTATCAAGGCCAATGTCGACCTGGCTCCCAACCCGAACGAGGTGCAGGCTACTCAATACGTCGCGGCCGACCGTTTGAAGCAAATGTTTGAGGATCCGAGCCTCAAGTTCACCCCTTGGTTCAAACTCATCTGCAATTCGATGCTCTTCGAGTGGTGGGCACACCTCGACTCGGGTCTGGACAAGTACATGAACGAGCAGGAGATTCGGCGGATGTGATCGACTAGGTTTATCTGGTTTCGGGAGTATCCGCGCCATGTGAACTGCAGCTCGGGGAGTTTTGGCACACGCCAATTGCCCCTTTATTTCTTTTTTTTTTTTAAAGCCTAAGATATCCGCTCTGTTCTGCGGAGCCAAGGAAGAAGCCGCCTTCAAAACCCCCCGTGTTTCCCTTTTTAGCCTCCTGCATCACACACCCAGGCGGTACAACAGGGCAGAGCACGGTTGCAGGATAGCGATGGGGAGAAAGAATACATATTAATGACGACGCGACTTATCTAAACCTTGAGCGACATTTGACGCAGAAGAATGTGGTGTAACAGAGAGTTTCGCTATAGTCATCATAGCTGGCTGAGGAAGGCTCGGGGCGTCAGGAAGATTGCCGCTAGCTTTGTTGTCCGGCCCAGCTTCCTCTCATGACGCCACTCCGCCGGAGTTTGGGACGCCTCTTTCTGAGACCCAAGATATCATAACCACCGTCACCTGACCGCCTTGCATGGCCCCATGTCCCAGAGGCGATCGCTGACTGGGTCTGGTGGGCATTGATGATCATGATTGGAACCGGACAAGCTCGATAGGCTCTTCGAATCAGCCCTGAATTGCCAGTCGTTTAGACTTGAGCACGTGCAGCGTCAACTCCTTTGACCAAAAGGTAGCTCCTCGTCTAAACACTTCCCGCTCTGGTTTCTCGGATAACCGGGGCCTCGGCGGCCCCACACTCCCGGAGTCGGTCGGCCTATTGCTGCCGCTGGCGTCTGTTGTTTTCCCTGCGGGCAGCCGGTCTAACCAATGGATACCGCCGCCCTGGCGCCTCGAGGCTCACGGCATCCTTGTCGGATGACTTTCTCTGGTCAAGATGCTCTACTCCTCGTCAAACGACTGGCAGGACAGCGCAAGAGTGGCACGTGCGGAGTGCAAGCGCAAGTGCAAGTGCAAGTCAGGGAGGATATCCGTGGCTCCTGTGCTTGACACGGTTCCATGTCATCCCGCTCAAATCCGTTACGCTTGCCTCGTTCTGTCCAACATGTCTCGGAAATTGTTAGGCCAGGCAGATGCCTACTTATTCCTCTTCCTCCTCTCTTCCGCTCCCAGATCAATCACCTAGAGTTCCTTGCATAGCAACGTCTCTTAGCTCAACCAAGAAATAGCAAAGCCTACGTCCAAGTCAGCCGAAGTCCCCCATCCAGGGGGCAATATTCTTACAAGGCACATCTGCCTCCTTGCCGTCACCCGGCATCTACACCTCACCCCCCCGCTCGCACACGAGGAAGCATCGTGTGTGTATGTGTGCGCGTGTGTTGTGTGCGTTGTTTGCGTGTCTGTGTGACGAGGCCGAGATTCTATCCGTATCCTCATATTCATCGCCGGCTCCGACCGACTTCCACCATCCTTCCACACCATAGTCAACACACGAACTTCAACCACTCGCAGAGGGACTGTACAGCAACAGAACCATATTGATGTCGGCTGACATTCGAACCGCCCTCAACTGCTTGCGTCATCCATCCAGATTCATGCCCATTTCGAGAACGCAACTCTCAAGAGTCCACACGGGCGATAGTATCCAAAATATATCAGGAAACAGATCAAAGTGCGTTTTGCCTTGTATCTACCTTTCAAGCTGCCCTTCCCTTCTTTTGACGTCTCAATGTAGTCTGACCACCTATCACTTTCCGTAGACCGTCGGCCGTGAAAAGGAAAAGTAAGAACGGTATCGCCGCCAATACGAGTAGTACCATTACCATCAGCCTATCATGGCGTCGTCCGTAAGCAACAGCAGCAGTACCAGCGGCGGCTGCTACACGTCTTGCAGCATGACGGCGGCCAGCACCAGCACCAGCACCAGCGCCACCATCACCACTACCACCACACCGAAGACGAGTGTGACGGTCGTGGCGACGCTCACCAAGCGCTCCCTGATCCCGGCCCGGTGGAAGGAGGGCTCAGTGCGCGTCGTCGGCATGGCCGAGTGTATGGAGGCAGCCCTCACGCTGGCGCACGCCTTTGCTACCGATGACTATGCTCGGTATGTCGTCGATGATGGCGGCGACGACGCTGCTGCTGCTGCTGCTGCTACTGCTGCTGATCCTTCTGGCAGCAGCGGCAGCAGTGAAAAAGGCGTCTCTTGGAGAAAAAGCAGTGGCAGCAACAAGGACCTAACTGCCGAGGAGACCAAGTGGCGACTGCATGTCGACATCCTGGCATATACGGTAGCCTCGCACTGCATCAGCGGGCTGGTGACGGCCGTGGGGCCCGAGTGTGATAGCGTTGCTCTTTGGTATGCAACCCATCCCTCAAGCCCTCCTTTTCTTGCGTTCATAGGTCTGTTGTTCGTGTGACGGACCTCCAAGGTTGACAGAGATTGTGGTTATGTTTCTCCTTCTTAGGGTGCCGCCTGGAAAACACCTCGACGGCTGGTGGACGCAGCTGCGTAGCGGCATGTGGCGACTCTACTTCCAACTCTCGCCCGAGGGCAGGAAGCGTTACTTTGACGAGATCTTGCCTCTGCTACACGATACTAAGGCCCAGGTCCTCGGCGACCGTGACGATGATACTTGGTATCTGGTCTATCTCGGCACGAAGCCCAGTTCACAGGGTCGTGGGTACGCCGCAAAGCTGTTGCAGGATATGATGGCGCGGGTGAGTCTTTGAGATCCTCCTGTTCCTCTATTCTCCTCCCTTCTTTTTTTCTTTCTTCTTCCGACAGTCTCCCCTTCTTCTTCTTCGCCTCTCTGCCCCGACTTGCTGATGAAAGACACCCCTCATGGGCGGCGTCACAATCAAACAGGCCGACGCCGAAAACCGACCCATGTATCTAGAATCGAGCTCGCAGGCCAACAATGCCTACTATGAGAGATTTGGCTTCGAAGTCAAGCGGGACATCTTCCTCGAGCGCGGGCCCGTTCCGGTTCGCCTATCCATCATGGTTCGTGAGCCCCGCGTGCCCGGCTGCAGGGTCGCTTACGCAAGCTCGAATCCGTTGGCGAAGAAGAAGTTCGCTGGTGGTGTGAAGGGTCGATGTGATGTGGTATGACGGGCAAGAGAGAGATCATCTCGGTCGTCGAATGGTTCACACGATTGAATGATTTATTTTGGTGCTTTGCATTTTTTTTTTATTTTCATTTTCTCTCTTCTTCCTTTTCTATTCGCTACCTCATTCGGTTCATCAACTGAACCACGAACTCCTTGGTTTTGGCGTGCATTCAACATGCATCCGTTGTTTGAGTAGTGCCCATCGAATGCTCTTGAAGTAGCCTAGCTACTTTCAGACTGCATCGGCAGGCAGCAAAAACTACCGCAGTCACTCATTCTGTCCGGAGAACTAGTGTCGATCGTTTTCAGAATAGCAAAGTCCTTCAGCCCTACGGGCCAGTATCGTCGACAGTAACAGACAAAAACCCAAAAAGTAGCAAGTCGTGCCAAGCAGCCGGCGCCATGGTATCCCTTTACGATGCAACCCTTTTCCAGGTCCCCGTTCCATTTCAATGTCCCTGTCCAGCAAAATTCGAGCGCTTTCTTGTGCTTTTGTTTAGAAATCTAGGATGGCCCAAGTTTCGTCGTCTTGCGTGGTATAAATGACACCCTGAGCCACCAATTCCTCCGCGCCAGCCATGACATCCTTTGGCGACAAGCCCGTCGCCGATGCCACCCTGGTGAGGTGCATACCGTCAGTTCCCGGCGCGTTCGCCAGGCAGCTGAAAATGGTCCGCGCATTCTTGGAGCACAGAGCCAGCCTCGCCTGCACGGACCCCGAGGTGCCGCCTTCGCCACCGCCGCCGCCAGCCCCATAACCTCCGTCCACAAACATGCTATCGTCGCCGTCACCTTGCTGTTGCTGCCCAGCATTCCCGGAGGCGGCCCCGGCACCCCTGGTTAGGGCCAGGTGCACGTACGTCGCCTCGAGCAGGTGGTAATTGACCTCGTTGAAGTCCACGATTGCACGGATGGAGTGGGCAAGGACGTGGTGCTTGCCGTTGTAGGTCTGCAGGCGGCCATAGATGCGCACGTACGTGTCCGTGTCGAAGTGCGGCATCGAATGGGGCTTATCGGCGTCGAACCACTTCTTGACCTCGATTTGGCCGGTGCCGTCGTCGATGCGAAATGTGACGTTGACCGCCTGCTGAGCCGCCGAGCGCACCTGCCCGATGAGCGTCACCTGGGATGTCGGAAGGCCGTCGATGGCCGGATCGGCGTTCGGGAAGGCCTCTTTCCAGTCAATGAGCTGTTTGATGGTTACTGGGCGCAGGGTGTCGTCGCCCGAGTTCTAAGAGCGGCCCGGGGGCCAATGTTGGTCAGAGACGGGAGAGCTCTAAGCGTGATAGGGTTAGACTACTTACCCTCTGCCCACTGCCACTGCCTCCCTGGCTCCCTTGCTGCGACGCACTCATAAAACCGCCGCCATCGTCGCCGCCCTGGGCGCCGTAGCCCGTTCGTTGGTAGCCACCGTATGATGCTAAGGACGGTCAGTACGATATTATCAATTATTGATCGACTAAAGCTATTCGTGTCACATACTCATGATAAGTAGTATCCCGACGTGTTTCGAACGGGTTATGGTGAATGGTGAGTGTACTGGAGGCTGCGGGGTGCAAGAATGGAGATGCGAGACGCGCTGCAGACGCGCCTCTGGGCAGCAAGCACTTTACGCGTTCCCCCGCAGGCAACAGCAAGTGGGTCTCGTTCTTGGCGATAAGAAATAGATAAGGAGTGCTCCCACTCGTACAGACGAAGCTTCCAACTTCAACTTGCAGACAGCGTCAAGTGTTGCGTGATCTTTGTTAGTGGAAAGCAAGATAATGAATTGGGGGCCTCTTTGAGTGACTTCCTCGTTTCCCCCGAATTATTTGATAAAGCACATATATTAGATGATACAGTTTCCGATCCCCAGCGAGCCCAGGCTGTATTTGGACTTATAGGGCAGCGGAACGACTCCCTAATTGGCCATTCCTTAGTGCAGAGCGGGCCAACAGCTGCTTTCCAACTCGCAGCTCTCGGCTCAACCACCAAAGACCGCGGCGTCGAGAACAGAACCCTTGGCAACGCTCTGACAAGAAATGCAGGACAGCAAAAACTGTGCAGAGAGTGGCACTGAATTTATATTCGAATTCGACGGATTTGAATGCTCCAAACATGGCAACACCAACCATGCCCGCCCCGGACGAAGAAGACGAACCGACCTCGTGTTGCCGCTGCTGCGCACCGATAACGTCACTGAGTCGCCCTGTCGACATGTCAGAAATGGAAGAGTAAGACATTTTTCAAAGCACACAAGCAGATTGGCGATCATATCGATTTAGTGAATCTAACCTTCAGACACCTTTTCTCTTCATATTTAGGCGTGGCCTTCTTCAGAATGTCTTCTGCCTCCCGCCCCTTTTCGGCCCTCTCCTCTTCGACAATGAGCAGAGCGACTGCCGGGACCACTGCGCAAATGAGCGAAGTACGCCCGTATTCTCATCTACCAAACATCTCCTCGCCGCAATATGACCAGGGCTCGCCATCTAACCCGCTAACGCACGCCGCGTCTCTCTCTCTCTCCCAGCCTTCCTCTCCTACCTCCGCCTTTCCATCTACATGTCTATAGTGGCCCTTGCCATCGTGCTCTCTTTCCACCTGCGCAAGACTGCCTCTGACATCGAGCTGCGCATGGCCAAGCCGCTGGGCACCATCTTTTGGGCATTGTCCGTCTGCTGTCTGGGAGTTGGGATCGCCAACTATATGAGTGCGTTCTTCTTCCTCTTTACTCTCCTTCGATTTTCTGCGTCTCATTCACAGGTCTCGGCCTGGTCGTGTTCTCTGATGTTTCCAAATGGGAATGGAAAGACCGTGGCTAATCTTGTGCACCATAAAGAAACTGTCAACAAATATAGCCGTCGGGCGGCAATTGTCCAAAGCGGGTGGAAGACGCAGACGGTGGGTGAAGTCCCGCTCTTCCCGGTTTCCTCCCCGTCCTGAATTCCAAGCGTTTCTTGGCTGACAGTCACAGGTTATGGTGACGATAGCCCTGTCGATTTTTGGCTCATGCGTGCTTCTCTTAGTGGTTAACAAGTTGAACGAAAGGGCGGATGAATGAGACCTTGAGGTGGGTATCCAAGGTGCTCGGTGTATCTTTTCGGCGTCATTTTAGGAGAATATCATTTCTCGTTCGGCAAATGATGTCTATGACCTGGGAAAGATGATGATATTCTCTGAAGAAATCAATCCAGAACGCCTTGAAGTGAAGCCTGCACTCGATACAAGAATTCGTACAGCATCTGTCATCCAACACGTTGTCATTCAGCGCCGGAACTTTCAGTCATCCTTCAAGCAAAACAGATCCTTCATGGAGCTCTTCCGCGTCAAGTCGGCGGGTGACAAAGCTTCACAACCGCCTACAGCGAGTCTGAACTCATTCGTATAGGCCGCTGCTGCATCATCCAAACCTGACAAAGCAATGCTTTGCCCGTCCCATAACAAAAGCGGCATATCGTCAAATGGCGGCAATCTCCCATCTGGTAGGGTTTCAAAAAGCATTCCCTCAGGGACTGGCAACTCAGTACCCGTGGACGGTTCTTCCTCATCCAGCTCTCTTTCATATTCCTCTGGTGCTCTGTAGAGCTCGCTATGGACGGTGGCGAGGTTCCTAGCCGTCGCGTCACCAGGGTAGAGAGTCCAGTAGCCGCGGGCACGGGAGAGCTTCAGGGCGTGTTCCAGCCACGAGGGATACCTCTTGCTGACGAGCTTCTCGGTAAAGAAGGCAGGAAGCGGTTGGGTTACGTGCTGGTATTCAGTCAAGTGGGTAACGAGTGCGTGTAGCTCAGCCCATTTCTGACCCGTAAAAAGCGCAGCATTGCTATCTGGAGCTTGCCATAGGAAAGGGGTCGTCCCCTTCCCCGGAGGCGGCGTGAATGGCTTTGAGCCGTCCAGGTGAGTCGACGGCAGGTCCAGACTAATCCCCAGTAGCCTGGAGCCCCAGTTTTGTGCACGGGAAGTTCCTGAGTACAAGTAGTACAGAGTCGAATATTTGAGATCTGTGTAGCAACAATCAGAACGAATGCCTGGGCAGTTGAACAGCTGGGCACTAGAAGCTTACAGTGAAAGAACTGGGGCGACAGCTGAGCCTGGGGTGATAGGACCAGTACGTGAGAGTATTTTGGATTGCTCGGCCAAAACGATTCGAGAAACCGCACCGCGCTCTCTTCCCCTGTCACACTGCTTCGCGGTATGCGGTGCCTGAGGCTTAGTTGCCGGGGATGAGACGGCATTTCGGCACGACCAGGCGGCCACTGAAATGCCTTGAGAAACTCGGCTGTCGCATGATCCACACCCTGCGGTAGGTCAATTGTTAGATGGGGTATCGAGCCTGCCGAGAAATCGGCTGCTGACAACGACTTGAGCAGGTGGATGAGGCTCCCCGAGCTTGATGGAGGCGCATGGATCAGTATATCAATGCTAATTTTGTCCCAAGCTGCCCTGGATGTTAGCATGACGCCCCAATTGACATCTGACAGGTGCTGCTCATACCTGCCAATGAGGAGCTGTCTAGCTTCGTTATCCACGCGAGCCGTGAATGTGCGTTTTCGGGCAGCTCGATCAGTGGTATCTCTGAGTCTCTGGCTTGTTTCCTAAATCCAGAGATGAAATATTCCTCCTCAGAACCAGAAGCATCCACGATGGCTGCCTGCGGGTGCATGTACTTCTTGATGTGAACTATCGCGCTGTCAATTCTGGCCCATTGGAATCCTAGGGGTCCTGCTCCTAAGCAGCCCACTTACAAAGAGCACGGGCAGCACTCCGTTTCAAACGCTCGGGGGTTGAAGTCGTCGCAAAATCCGGTCGAGCATCTACCATGACATCAGCATCAACACCCTTCTGGCTGAGTTAGTGGTTATAAATACCATGGAAGATAACTTGGCAAGTCTCGTCGATGCCGTTAAGGGCCCGTAGGCGTCCCATGTCAATGCCGCTACCGCCAATTAGCGCGAAGTGCACATAGTTCCTCAATTCACCTCCCATCTGGCACGCCAAAGGCAACAGCAGTGCAGCGCTCTTTAAACTTGCTGCTGCGAACAGAATGTTTTTGTTCACAGAGGAGCCTCCATCGGTGCTCTGTATGGCCTCGAGCGATGGGAGCAGGTTTCGGAAGAGGAGCGGTCCATTGTAGGGAGGCTGAGGAGGCGCAGAGTCTCCGGCTTGAGTGCCCGATGCCAGAAAGCTCGGCCGATTGGCCTTCCACCCAGGTCGGGAGTTCGCTGAGCCCGAGTTTGGAAGATACACGGGGTGACGTCGATCGCGAATAGGAACGTCTGTTGGTAGATTGCTGATAAACAGGTAGACGAAGAGGCCAAGCGCAAAGGCAATGGCGAGCCGTTTCACCAGCTTGCTTCTTGGGGCGCGGGCCGCAGCGTTCCATCGCGGGCGGATCAAAGGAATCTTAGTCGGCTTGTGGTCGTCATTCTTCTTGCCCAACTCTTCATTGCCGAGAAACATAATTCCCATCTTGGCCGCACCCTCACAGTCTGCTCGGTGTAGTCTTTCGTCGAATTTTCGAGGGGATGGCGCAGAGCCAACGGCACTTCATTAGTCAATGATTCAACTAGCCAGTCATCGACGTGTTCTAGCGTCCGACGTTGTCGACATTTGTTTCGAATTATTGGCGCCACGGCGACGCGATCGCGAGATTGAGCGATTGGCTTTCGAAGTTGATGAGGCTTCTTGGATCGGGTCCGAAACCTTGGAAACACCTAACTACGACTCCACGCAAATCAACCGGACGTGTTTGCTACCCTGCAAGGTGCCGAGCGGATGAGAGCGCAGATCCACAGCAGGGACGTACCCCGCTGTTTGACATGCTCAGCTCCACAGCGTCGCAGCGGAACCTGCAACGGCGGAAAGGGTGGGGCAGAAGAGGGGCAGCTCTTCGTTTTATTTT
This sequence comes from Corynascus novoguineensis, assembly GCA_033296725.1. Lineage (NCBI taxonomy): Eukaryota > Fungi > Ascomycota > Sordariomycetes > Sordariales > Chaetomiaceae > Corynascus > Corynascus novoguineensis. The sequence continues at coordinate 421,705 of MU857605.1, forward strand.
TTTTTTTCTTGACTTCTATCGACAGGGCAACGGGCTTCCGGAGGACATGATTTGAACCGACGATTGTCAAGAGTTCAAATTGAAACGCAGCAACTGAGAGCATCCTCACAACAACCAAATTTCTTTTGTGGCAGCCATGGGTAAATCTCGCCGGAACAGGGCGCGGGGAAGCCGCAGCGATCCCATCGCAAAACCCGTAAAACCGCCAACAGACCCAGAGCTCGCCAAGCTCCGTGAGAGCAGGATCCTGCCGGTGTTAAAAGACCTGCAGAGTCCGGACACAAAGTCCAGGACGGCAGCCGCCGGCGCCATTGCAAACATTGTGCAAGATGCCAAGTGCAGAAAACTGCTCCTGCGGGAGCAGGTCGTCCACATTGTCCTCACCGAGACGCTCACCGACAGTAGCATCGACAGCAGAGCAGCAGGGTGGGATATTCTCAAAGTTCTGGCGGAGGAAGAGGAGGCAGACTTCTGTGTGCACTTGTACAGGGTGGATGTTTTAACTGCCATCGAGCATGCTGCCAAGGCGGTGAGCATAGCCCCTGGTGTTGATCTTTGATACGTTCAGACTTGGGAAGGTTGCAAAGGCTGACGCCGGATAGATTCTCGAAACTCTTACAGCAACCGACCCCGCCTTCTCAAAACTTCTCAAGGCTCAGCAACGGCTCGTATGGAGCATCACTAGCTCTTTACTCACGCTACTCCACCTTCTGGCAATGGCCAGAGAGGAAATCCTGGAAGCCATTGTTCAGAACCAGACAATCCTGCGTCTCCTATTCCGCCTGGCTGCCACCGATGTTGCCCCCCAGGACATATTTGAGGAAGCCCTCTCATGTCTTGCAACATTATCAGAAGACAATCTCCAGCTGGGACAAGCCATGACAGATGACCAGGAGACACATTGTTATGACAATCTGCTGAAGCTCGCCACGGGAACAGGTTCGAGAGCGGTGTTCGCGTGCGGTGTCCTCCACAATGTTTTCTCATCTTTGCAATGGTTGGACCATAGCCCTGGGAAGGACGGCGCATGCGATGCAGTCTTGATCCCTAACCTTGCGCGGGCTCTGGAGCAGGTCAACCCAAGCAGTGCACCAACTAATGGCAGCTCCAACAATGTCGAGATCACGAGAGTCGCTTTGGAAATATTGGCCTCAATTGGGACCGACTTCCAGGAGACGCTTGTCAAGGGAAACAAAGCACCTCTTGATGTCGCAAAGGCGAATGAGGAATGGAATGGCTTTGATGACGCCGACGCCGACGCGATGGATGTCGACCAAGGTTCGGATGCCGGGCACGAAGAGGAAGAGGAAGAGGTAGAAGAGGGCGAGGATGACGAGCAAGACGGGGACGACGGCTCAATTAGCTCGGACATGGAAGCCGATATGGACCGTGTGACGGGCGAAGAGGGTTCGGGAGCCGGCGACCTCAGCGAGCTCCCGACACTCCGCGAACTCATCCAGAGAGCTGTCCCACAACTCATCCGCTTATCCGACATACCTGTCAACAGTGAAGAGACCCTCGCCATCCAGTCACACGCGCTTTCCGCGCTGAATAATATTGCTTGGACCATATCCTGCCTCGAGTTCGCCGACGGCGAGAACTCCCACATACTAAATGCCTGGTACCCGACAGCAAAGAAGATCTGGCGCAAGACAATAGCGCCCATCCTTGAGGCTGACAGCGCCGACCTCAAGCTCGCCACTCAGGTAACCAGCCTTGCGTGGGCTGTGGCCCGCACCCTCAACGGCGAAACCCCAGCAGATGGCGGGCAGCACCGGAGGTTCATCTCGCTTTACCATGCCTCCAAGAACCAGGCCCAACAACAACAGGAAGCTGGACCCAGCCAAAGAGGCGATGGCGAAGCGCAAGAGGATCCCTTCCAAGGCCTCGGCGTCAAGTGCATCGGCGTGCTGGGCTCCCTCGCCCGCGATCCGGCCCCAATCGAGGTCAACCGCGAAGTCGGCGTCTTCCTCATGACGATCCTCAGCAACAGCGAGACTGCGCCGCCGGCCGACGTGGTTGAGGCGCTCAATCAATTGTTTGACCTTTACGGCGATGAGCAAGCCCCGTGCGACGTCCAGGTGTTTTGGAAGGACGGGTTTTTGAAGCACCTTGAGGAGTTTGTTCCCAAGATGAGGGCACTGGCTAAGGGGGTGGATAAGAGGACGCAGGCAGAGCTGAGGACGCGGGCAGACGAGGCGCTGCTGAATCTGGGGAGATTTGTGCAGTACAAAAAGAAGCATGCGCCGAAATGATTTTCGGAGTCCCGCGTTAGCGTTAGAGAGCGCTAGGCATATCACACAATTGAGTTGATACCATGCCATCACTGATGCTGTTATGAGAACATGAAAAGTCAATACGGGCCGAGTTATAGTAACAGTAAAGTAGCATCACAGACCGTCAAATTCGAGTGACCTCGCATCAGTTCCAACCATTTTCTCCGAATCGTGTGGCTTGCATGCTCGTAATCAAGCCGCTGGGGGTGAGAGAGAAGCCTTCAAAGAAACGGTTAGGCCGACTCAAGCGTTCACTTTCCCTTAAAATTAACTCACAAAAATCATCCAGTTTTCCGATTACCATTGCCCGTTGGGAGTGAACGAGGCCGCGGGCTAGATCCTCGGGGCAAAGCGGGAGGTAGAGAAACAGAAAAGAAGTTCAACCGATGGGCTTGAGCTTCTTCTTCTTTTTCTTCTCGGGCCCTTCCCCGCTCCCGCCGCCGCCGCCACCGCTGCTGCTGCTCGTCTTGCCCTTTTGGAACTGCCGCCAGCTGTTGATGCGCTGGTCGCGCGTGGCCTCCCAGTCCTCCTCGTGCTGGCGCTTCTTGCGGCGCTGCTCAGCTTCCTCCTCCTGGCGGCGCTGCTCGCGCCCTTCCTCTTGCATTTGCGCCTTGATCTGACGGCGGCGCCGCTGCTCGTTCTCGATAAGGACAAACTTTGTCTTGTCGGCCCACTTGCGCTCGAAGTCCTCTGTCTTGAGCTCGGGGCTATCAACCGTCCATTTATTCTCGCGCATCAGGAGCATGCGTGCGTCGGCGATGGCCTCGTCGAGCACCGCCCTGTGCTTCTCGTCCATGAGCTCCGTCTGGGCCTTCTTGAGACGGTCGAAAGCCTCGGGCGCGAGGGGGTTCCTCGTCTTGTCCGGGTGAATGAGGAGCGACTTTTTGCGGTAGACGTTCTTGATGTCGGATTCGGGCACGCCGGGCTTGAGGCCGAGGACGGCATAGCTGGGGATCATGCTTGTTAGCATTTGACGGTCTGAGCGGATGAGAATGGGACCCCAGGGCCTGTCGCCGGGACTGGCTTACGCATCAAGCCTAAATGCCTTCAATATACGGTCAATCTCAGCATCCTGATGGAGCAGTCAGTAACGCGGTAATGTCGACGCTTGTCTTTAGATCCCTCGTGCACACCTTCTCCCATTCCTTTGCCTCTGATTCAAGCACTTCGAGGGCGTCCCGGTTGTCGACAGGAGCGTCGTCTTTGGCATCTTGCCTATCTTTTGCATCCTGAGAGGCCATCCTGTCGTAAGTGCTGAGATTGTGGCCCGGCTTGTTGTGCGTGCTGGCAGTTCCCTTCAAGGTTCGCAAGGTTCGGGGGACGCGCTGGGTGCTATCGATCGGTGCTTGCTGCCGCGGGCTGCGATAAGGGAGTGATAAGCGATAAGAAAGTCGGCCCCACTAAAATTTACTGTGGACTTGAAGGCTGTCCGAAAATTCACACGGCCTTGTCTTTTGTTGCAGCGGGTGAACAGAAGCTCTGTGTCCCGCTCAATCTACGAAAGAACATCGGATTTCGCAGTGTCTAGAGTCAGCATCCACACACCACGCTTCGTGCAGCACAGACACCTCCATTATGAAGGGACGGGCGGCCTCCCCGGCCTTGTCCGAGAACGAAGTCGACATTGCCGGATCGCTGTTCGCCAATGAACCAGACAGTAACAGCGATGTCGAAGTTGACAGGAAACCCGCCAGTCTCGACTTTGGAGACCTCCTGAACAATGGCGACTCGGACGACAGCGAGGGTGACGATGAGGCCTTTATCGCTATGCAGCAGCGGAGTTCGAACCGAAAATCGTCTAACTTGCAAGGCAAGACGGTCAAGAAGGGCGGCGGCTTCCAGGCCATGGGTGAGTGCCCCAACAACCCTTTGCTCCCCGCAGTAAACACGGGGCTCATGCCATCCTTTCACAGGTCTCAATGCGAATCTTCTGCGAGCCATCACCCGGAAAGGCTTCTCGGTTCCCACCCCTATCCAGCGCAAGACGATACCCCTCATCCTCGAGAGGCGCGATGTCGTGGGCATGGCTCGGACTGGTTCCGGCAAAACGGCGGCTTTCGTGATTCCCATGATTGAGCGACTGAAGGCCCACAGTGCCAGAGTCGGTGCCAGAGCTCTCATCCTGTCGCCCTCCCGCGAATTAGCTCTGCAGACGCTGAAAGTCGTGAAGGAGTTGGGCAAGGGGACTGATCTGAAAACCGTCCTGCTGGTTGGCGGTGACAGTCTGGAGGAGCAGTTCGGCTTGATGGCGGCCAACCCAGATATTGTAATTGCCACACCTGGTCGTTTTCTACACCTCAAAGTCGAAATGTCTCTGGACCTTTCGTCCATTCGATACGTCGTGTTCGACGAGGCAGACCGGCTGTTCGAGATGGGATTCGCCACCCAGCTCACTGAGATTTTGCATGCTCTACCACCATCTAGGCAGACGTTACTGTTCTCTGCCACCCTTCCGTCATCCTTGGTTGAATTTGCCAGGGCTGGTCTTCAAGAACCCAGTCTTGTGAGGCTCGACGCTGAGACCAAAGTGTCGCCCGATCTCGAGAGCGCCTTCTTCTCAGTCAAGGGCGGCGAGAAAGAGGGCGCCCTACTTCACATTCTCCACAACGTCATCAAGATGCCGCTAGGGTTGCCGAAAGGTGTCGCGGAAGAGACCGAAGAACAACAATCAAAGAAACGGAAGCGCGGATCGGACAGGATCAGTCGAAAAGAGAAGCCGACAGAGCATTCGACCATCGTCTTCGCGGCCACCAAACACCACGTCGAGTACCTGGCGCATCTGTTGCGACACGCTGGATTTGCAGTATCGTACGTTTATGGCTCCCTCGACCAGACAGCCCGGAAGATCCAGGTCGACAACTTCCGGAGGGGAAGATCAAACATTCTGGTAGTCACAGATGTTGCTGCCCGTGGTATCGACATTCCGGTCCTTGCCAACGTTATCAATTACGATTTTCCACCTCAACCTAAAATCTTTGTCCATCGCGTCGGCAGAACAGCACGTGCTGGCCAGCGCGGTTGGGCATATGCTCTTGTACGAGAGTCGGATCTGCCGTATCTCCTGGACCTTAAGCTTTTCCTCGGAAGGAAACTTGTCGTTGGCCAGGAGGTGAAGGAACCATCTTATGCCCAAGACGTTGTGATTGGCACACTAGTGCGAGCTGAGCTTGAAGACAATATTGAATGGGTAAAGAAGGTGCTCAGCGATAACGATGACATGAGTGCTCTCAAGAAGGTCACGGTGAAGGCCGAGAAGCTCTACATGAAGACTAGGAATTCGGCATCGAGCCAGAGCGCCAAGCGCGCTCGTGAAATCATTGCATCCAGGAGCTGGTCCCAAGTACACGCTCTATTTGGAGAGTTGGCCGCAAACGCTGAAGAAGCCCGGGATAGCCTGCTCTCAAAGATAAGTGGCTTCAAACCGCAAGAAACCGTTTTTGAGATCGGGCCTCAAGGCAAATCAGCAAAGAACAAGGCAGCGGAGGTGATGCGTAACTTCAGAGCCAGAGTAGGTCCGAGACGGGTTGGAAATAAAGACGAGGACACAGAAATGGTCGATGGCGGCGACGAGGATGAGGACGGATTGCGAGCTCAACAAGGCGGGGGCGATCACGAAACCCCGAGTGAAGATCAACTTGGTGCAGACGCCGCAGACGCATGGGAGGAAGATTCAGGCTCTGAATCCGATTCAGACTCGGAGCTCGAGGTGACGGTAATGAGTAGCGGCAAGGCAAAGAAGGGCCAAACCTCGTTCGAGGACCCCGAAATTTTCATGTCCTACACCCCGCGCACTACGAGTGTCGCCGAGGAGCGTGCCTACGGCGTCAACTCGGGCGGCACCGCAGGGTTTGTCGAAGCCGCCCGCGATGCGGCGATGGACCTGGCCAACGACGAAGGAGCCAAAGCCTTCGGGCTGCCGTCGCGGCCCAAGATGCGCTGGGACAAGCGTCACAGCAAGTACGTCTCGAGTGCCAACGACGAGGATGGCTCGCGCGGTGCCAAGATGATCCGCGGCGAGTCCGGCGTCAAGATCGCGGCCTCTTTCCAGAGCGGCCGGTTCGACAAGTGGCGCCGCGCCAACAAGCTGGGCCGTCTGCCCGGAGTGGGCGAGGCTGAAAAGGTCAACCTCGTCCGCAACTTCAGCAGCGGCCCCGGCGGGCCCGGCGGCGGCGGCGCGCGGCACTACAAACACAAGCAGGAAAAAGCGCCCAAGGACGCCGACAAGTACCGCGACGACTACCATGTACGCAAGAAGCGCGTGGCCGAGGCGCGCGAGAAGCGCATCGGCAAGTACAAGGACGGCGAGGGCAGCCGGCGGGAGCTCAAGAGCGCGACCGACATCCGCAAGGCCAGGGAGCTCAAGGAGAAGAAGCGGGAGAAGAACGCGAGGCCGTCCAAGAGGGCCAAGAGGTGAATTGGTTATCATACTTGCGAGTTTTCGGCTTTAATACGGGTGATCTTGACGTCTCAGCATATTGTTCTCAGATAGACCGAGCTCCTCAAAAGCGACAATGGAGTTGGTGCAAGTTTCACCATGACCATATTGCATCTGTTTGTTTCTGACCCTCGATGCGACTAGTGGAAATGCTGCGCTCCAATGAGTGAACTCTGACGTCGTGTATGGGATAATAATCGCCATTCTCCCAAGCCTTTCGAAAAACGTCATCAACACGATAATTGGAGAAATCAACCCGATTCAGCGAGCAAACGGACATTATATGCGTCTTCCAAGAAAAAGTTGTCGCGATGTCTCTCTGCCTGGGTCAGAGGAGCAAGTTCCCTCCTTTTACCCTCCTTCCCCTTTCCCCTATGACCTTCCGCTACCCGACCCGTTGCCCATTCCACTCCCTAGCCAGCCGAATAGCCACCAACTCACTCACCCATATTCGCATACACATGAAGATACCCAACGTTCCTAGCCTGCCAAACCTGCCGACAACATACCTACGCGCCAACGTACCGACAGGATCGCTCACATTCACTCATAAAACGTCATGACCATGTTATCTCAACGCCGAACCTCACCCAGCAAGCACCCACACCCTCCAATCCGTGACAACAGCGTACCGTACCATCTCTGCTCGTACCCAAACGCGAGCTAGATTGGAGGGAAAATGCTTGAGGCAGAAAACATGTGGGCCCACACAACAAAACAATGACAAACGAGACGAAGGAGGAAAAAAGAGAAAGGAGCGAATTGAAGCGGAGAAGACGAAAAGGTGTAGCCACCAGATCGGTATTCGCGACAACAATGAATAGGAAAAGAGCTCCGACACACGCACGCAACGAATGAAGTTCTCCGCAAAAGAAACGCGGCCGCTTCTTCCAAACAAACGCCCTGCTACATCACCAGGTAGCGATCATGTCGCCCTACCTACTTACATGACCGTAGGCGCCATTTCCTCAGGCGGCCCCGGCTCTACATAGTTTACCCACTCCGAAACGCGATGCATGCCCCGGCCCATCCCCGCTAGTCCCGCTAGCACCGACGACCTTGGGACGTCGTATTTGCTATGTTCCCGATGGGCTTGAGCAGGCAGGCGTCTACGGACGTGCGGCGCACGTGGCGATCCGTTGGCGGCGGCGGCGGCGGCGGCAGCAGCGTTCATGTCCGCGGCCACTACATCGTGCACGCTAGGGTGGTGAGGGTGATGCGGCGGCGGCGGCTGTTGCATCATAGGCGGCATACCTACTCCCATTCCTGGGGGCGGAGGGTGAGAGTGCGGGTGGGCATGGGGATGGCCGTGAGGCAACGGCGGGCCGAACCAATCCGCCATAGGCGGGGGCCCCATGCTAGCGCCGGGGCCGTAAATATCTTCATCCATGGTATGGTGTCTTCGGAGGGAGGGTACTGGCGGAGGCGCGCCGGGGACGACGGGCGGAGGGGGAGGGGCGGGTGCCATAGGGATGCTCGCGCCAATGTGAGTGGCGGCGCGGGATGGGGGTGCCGGGGCGCGAGACGGGCTCAAGGGACCGAGAGCCCCAACTGGGCTGAGTGCCCCGGGGCCAACTGGACCGACGGGCGCGACCGGGGTGGTGGGGTTCTGTCTGGTCTCCTTCTTGAATCTGCCGGCTAGGCGTCTTTCCAACGAGGACGCCCGGCGCCTCTCAGGGGACGGAGCGCGCCGTCTCTCCTCTGATGCCGGCATCGGCCTTTCGGGTGACGGATACCGGGTGGGAAGCTGCCACGTCTCAGGCGACGTGGGTCGTGACTCGGTCGGAAATGTGTGCCGCCTATCTCGGGACCTAGGTCGCCGATCCCGGGAGAGAGCCTGCCAGAGGTCGGGGGAGCGATGGTGTCGTGGTTCGGGCGGGTAGCTGTTTGTCATGTAATCGTCGAATCTTTCTGGCGACTCGTAACGCATCCCCCGGCTCCGGTGCATCGCGGAACCGTAGTCGAAGTCGGGCGTTGAGCGATCGAACGCTGGGCGTGAAGGCGGTTCAAATGCGGAATGAGGGGGGGGTGGTGCCGCCGGCACATGGGCTTGTGGGGGTGACGGGGCGACGACGGTTGCTGCTCGACGGCGGTAGTCTTCATCCACGAAGGTGGCGGCGTAATCGCGCGCTTCCGCACGTCGACGGCGGTCTCGTGATAGAGGGGACTCGTCAAGATCATAATTCTCTCGCCTCCGGTCAAAGTCGCCATGGTGGCCAAACTCGTCAAAGGAATGCATCCTCCGCGCAAGATGGTCTTCGCGGTGCTCATATAGACGGCTTAAATGAGCGTCCTCCTCATAACTCGAGGGGCGCAGCCGAGCAGTAGCACGAGGGGGAATAAAATCGGATTGAAAGTCGCGAGGCGAGGGCGGCCGGGAGGCGAAGGGATTCGTCCGCGATGGGGCCGTATCCGTCTCGAACATGTCGTCCTGAAGCCACGGGCATCTACAGGTCTTCCACTTCCCGGCACATATCGAGCAAAATTCAGCGCCGCAACGACTGGACGACAAGCGCAGGTGTAAGCAAGCAGCGAAGGACAGATGGCCATGCGAGGGAGGGGGGGATGCTTACCATTTTGTATGGTTACGGCTGCCCCTGATCTCTACCACGGTCTTGCAGCGGTAGCAGCGCTGCCAGGTCTCCCTTATCGCCTGCTCCGCGAACAACGTGGGCTCATCGCCTCCTGCGCAGTTGGGGTCTGGGTGCCACCGTCCGTTGCAGGATCCGCAGACCTTTGTCCTGCAGCGGCTACACTTCCCCTGCCAACGCCCCCCTTCGCTACGCATGTCCTCAGGCTTCATAATCTCACCGCATCGCCGCGAGGGGCAAGCGAAACCCCTCCTGCTGGTGTGTTCCTTGTACTTCTCGTTCCAATCCTTCTTGAAACCCGGATCAAAGAGCATATCGACGTGTTGCGGGGAAATATTATCGGAGGTGCAGCAACGTGGTGGCATGTATTGCTGCGGGTCAGTGAGTGACCGCTTGAATGCTTTGCGCAGGCAAGCGTGGCACATGCGGTGGCAGCATTTCAGTTTTGCTGTCTTGCTCACAGGTGTCTTGTCATCCCTGCAAGAGACGCACACAGTAGTACTATAGAGAGGGTCAGACTCAAAAAGACGTCACCGTCGCTTGCACGCGGAAAAGCTACTGACCGTTCCGCTTGCTTCTCCGGCTGTGGAGCGCGGGGAGCGGTTGCGGCTACTTCACCGAAGAAACTCGAGCGCCTAGCGGAGGATCCCAGGCTGTAGGATGATGCAGCATGGGGCCGCTTGAAGGACGAAGCAGGCCGCGATGAAATATACACATCGGATTCGTACTGTCTTCTCGACGGCCTGGCACTGTTATTCGTATCAGCAGCCCGAACGAAGCTCAGGGTTCGGAGAAAAAAAAAAAAAAGAACCGCTCATTTATTACCTTTTTGATCTTGATCGAGACCGGCGTGTCTCATCAAGGCTAGGGGGTCCGGAAATGGTGATGTCCCTGGGCCGGCGATACGGGTCACGCCTGCTCGAAGGGGGGCGGGATAGCGACCGATGCCTAGCGACCGACGGGGCATACCTCGACGTTCCATCGCCCTCTTCCTCCTCGTAAACCATCTCGGGGCGCCGGCTCATTCGCTCCTGCAGAGAGTTGCGGGCAGCAGGAGCAGACGGAATGGGTGGGGCCATGGGGGCTGGTGGGGGAGGTTTGCCAGGAGCGAGGATGACCTGTTCCTCCTCCGAGTCCGAGGTGGCGTCGGTGTCGTCTTCCGAGTCGGACACGGAAGTTCTCGGCGAGCGGCGGGACTCGGGGGTCGACCGGTAGCGGTGAGCGGATCGGGGGCTTATCTCGCGTCGAGCTATGGTCTGGCGACTGGCAGGGCGCGAGGGTGCTCGCGAAGGCGCTCTCGAAGGGGCTCGCGAGGGGCCTCGCGAGGGGCCAGAAGGGGCGGCATTGTCGTCATCATCGTCGTCGTCGTCGTCATCCTCCTCCTCGATGGAGTAGGTTGGGCGCCGATGGGCGGGCGTGGTGCCCGGGGGAGCGGGCACAGCCGCGTTGGGCACCCGGGTGCTCTTGAAACGTCCCTTCATTGACCGGTGCGGGGTCCTGGCCGGGGCGGTGGTGTCCGAGGCCGTGTCGGAAGTGGTGGAACTCAGGGACCGTGGAGGAGGACGTCGGCGGCGTTGCTTCCTGGCGGGCGCAGCAGGCGACGCTTTGGCGTCGTTGGCATCGTCAGAAGACGACTGGACAATGTCCTTGTCTATATCTCCAGGGCGTCTCCAGCGAGGCGAGGCACGAGGGCGTGGCTCGCCGGTCCGTGACCAATCATTTGCGGGCTGTGGTTTCGATTTGCCGGTGTGCTTCTTGCGTCGCGAGATGCCGGGCCCGCCCTGCTGCTGGTCGACGTCGGCCATTCGTCCCGTGTTCAGCCCCGCGGTTGCAGCAGCAGCATTCGAAGTCGAGTGCAACGGCACCGGGAATGGTCGCCGTGTGTATGCGTGTGCGTGCGCGCGCGCGTGTGTGTGTATGCGTCGGGCAGCCGCAGTTGGGAGGAGCTGGCTTGAGATGGCAGAAGTTAGGCGATCAAGGTGTCGGCCAGCTGGTTGAGCGCGGTTGGCCAGGCAAGGGCGGGTCTATGGGTGCCCCAATCGCGGATGGTTGACGTGCATTGCCAGCACAACACGGCTCCTTCAAGACGAGCCACCCTGGCACGAGCTTAGAACCCAATCCCGCGTCAGCCTGATAAAAGCCCAACAAGGCCCCAGACTGCATAAATGGATGCCAGCTAGTTTGGGCTCTGCCGCGATGAAAGGCGGCTTGGAGAGTGACGGGAGGTGAAAGGCGAGATAGAATACGGGATGCGGGGGGGGGAGGGAAGGGAGGTTTAGATGGTTCAGATGAGGGGCCACGATGCGGTGACGGGACCAGACAGGAATCGCCTGGGATGCTAACGACGCCCTAAAGCCCCTCGAGCTCCACAACCTGAACCTCGTGAGCCAAGTCGCCAGGGTTAGCTTCGCGGGGGTTTTTCCCACTCTGTGCGAAATACAGATTACACTGGCGAAGAGAGTCGACACCACAGCAGCCCGGTGCAGCCCAGCTAATGGATGCTTGGTGCGATGCTCGATAGACGACCTCCAACCTCCCGTGACGCAGCTGACCGCATGGCAGGTCCAATGGAAATTACAATGGCAGGAGCCCCCCCCCCCCCCTTCTCTTCCCCCCGGAAGGCGCGCGGTGTGATGCATCACGTGATCCAGGGCACAGTCACCCTCGCAACCCAACCCAGACCCCTCCAAAGAGCTTTTGCAGAAGGTGCGAACTGCTTGGTTCATGTATCCGCCTTCTCTCTTGGCCGGAGATTGGCCTAGTGTACCTCATGGGACGTTTGGCTGGAGATCATCCGAATTCTATCGTCGCAACAGGGGAATGCATGTTTCAAAATTCGAAGCTCAGGACCCCGATTGAGCGAAGCATCAGACATAGCAGCCATGATGGGAGCACGACCCACAGGGGAGAAGCCCCATCCCCGCAACGGGGCAGCGGGCAACGGGTCCTGCCGGTTCGGCCCCGCACCGGAACAGACGGCTTCAGCGGAACAGCCCGCTGCTCAGATTGTTTCGTAGCAGCAATGACGACCCCGGGCCGCCATGCACCTATGTATGAGGATGCCGCGAATACAGCAAAAATGAGGATACGAATTGAAAGTGAAGGAGGAGGGAGAAGCGTGGTTTCGCTGATGCCGGCTGGGCTCCTCAACATTCCAAACAAGGAGGCGCGCCGGCTCCGCTGTCGTTTTATGGCTTCACCATCCCACGAAAGAGCATCTTGGTAGTTCCCCGATGATGGAAACTAAGCGCCGGTTCGGGGTGCCGTCGGGTGCCGCAGTCCCAGTTCGGTCCGAAGCGCCGAAGAAGACATGGCCGGATCGGTCATGCTCGGCCAAGGCAGCTACCTTCACGGGACACACCCGTTCTTGGATCAGGATACGCCTCGATGCGTTGAAGATGCACGGTCCTAGGCGCTGGTTATCTCTTTTCCGAAAATTTCCTCCTTTTATACCGAGAAGAACCTGCACTTATACGGACATACTTGGGACGCTAAAACCCAAACCCTCTCCCGATGGGCCAACCATGGGCCGCCGATCAAGTCATGCTGTGCAACCAACAACCGTAAGTTTTCCCAAAATACGGTCTGTCGATGAGTCGCCGCAGCTCGATTGCTTTCAACTTCACGCAGGTAGGCATGACTTTGTGTAGACGCTACGATGAGATATGCCTAAGAGCGCGCTTCGCTTGCAAGCCAGAGAGAACAACTGGTTTTCATTTAGAACACGAGAGGATAAAACAAATCGCTGCAGTGGCTCCGGGCATATCACCGTGGTCTTTTGACTCTCTTGATACAGAGAGACAAACGGGGTTGCAAAGCGCGTCTACTCTTGGCTTCATCGACAGACAAACTCGGTCGGCTTGGCTAAATCCCTCGTCGGATCACGGCAAGGCCAACAGACATTCCCCCTGTCCCCCTGAAGCTTTGTAAGCGATTGTCATAACTGCGTATATCCGGAGGCTGGGGAGGAGGCACATGTTGACGTGCATACCATTTGTACCGTCATACGGTGTACCGTCTGCGAACCCACCCGCCGTTTCTCTCGACGTCCCGTCTTATTCCCCCAGCCAAGGTTTCTCTCTAGATGGTGTCACTAAAAAAACGTGCAGGATCATCAGCTTCGATAATGCATCGAGAAGGCGCCACTTCAGTTTTTTTTTTTTTTTTTTCTGTTCTCCACCCCCCTTACGAGGAGGGGCGGGCTCGGGCTCATCCGACGTATCAATCGATCTGGCTCTGCGCATAGGAGCCGGCCAAGATTTGAGTTCAATGTGTCTGAGACAAAAACGTGCCTTTTCGTTCCGTTCTATACTAGGCTGTAGTGGAGACAACTGACGCCTCATATCCATCGTCGCTACTCCGTACAGTATCTGGAAGTACGGATCTTTACTTCATTTGTACCAGGCTCCGTCGTGGTAAGGCACTCATCCAAGGAGTCGAGAGGTGGGAGAACAGAGGTGGAGAAAGACAAGACAATTTCCAGGTACAAGCTTATACGATCCGTTGTATAGCCCTCTCTACGTGGGAGGCTCGCCTCTCGATTCGTCTCTCGGCCCAACATTTCTTGTCTCACGGTTTCCCCGCAAAACCCACCGAGCTGGAGCACTAAAAAGGTGCGTTTCTTGACTGATTCCTTGCAGCACAAGCCCAACCTCAGGTAGTACCTAGCAAAAGGGTGCATACCTAATGAAGTATGTACACAGAAGGAATTGTTGCTCGGGACGGGACTTGAAAGAGAGACAATGGATATGACGGATGGGGGATCATGTTGCGCCAGTGGTGGATGGCAAGTCTGGGCGCCTTTCTGCATGCTGCACCCCGCCGCTCCTGGCTTCCTGCGAGTATGGAACCAGAGCGCAAGAAGAGCATAGCACGTCGTGCCCATCCAATCTCAGCCGAGGGCACCCACAGAGAAGAGAAGGGAAAAAACCACTCACACTCAATTACTAGGAGTATTTCCACCGAAGTGAACCCGAACGGTTCGAATCAAGACTCTCCGATCAATTCCCCATCACGGCCACTTTTCCCATCCCGTTCCGCTTCCCACATGCGGCCCAGCCTCTCCCGTTCTCCACGCACGCCCGGAGATCTTCCCGGCCCTTGCATGTGGCGTGTCGGATAACGACTGGACGGATCCGGCAAGATGGGAAATGGAGGGGAACAACAAGTTTGGCCAGGAATTAGGGGCAAAGCCGTGACGCCCGCAAAGGAAAAATAAAAAAATGGGGTAGGTAGCCTACCGCCATGGAGCGGTGGGCGCCTTCTTCGGCATTGTCACGTTCTCGAAGGAATAGAATCTCGTCAACCCCGCAACAACCGCACCGTCCTGGTGGGTCTTACTGGGTCGGCATGCGCAGAGAAGGAATGGAATAAATGAAGGCTGATAAAAATAGGGGCCAAATGCCGCTGGTGGGGGTGTGGACGTGGCTTGAATGTCGTTGGTGAATGATCATTTAGTAGGTTAGGTATTCGTATTCGAGAAACATTCACCACCAGTAACGATTTAGGAAAACCCCCAACGAAGCTTCCCAACGAAGCTTCCCAAAGAAAACAGAGGATGGTCAACAACTGCCAGGCGGCGTAGCTCATTTGGCTTTACAAATCCTTAAAACATGTTCATGCTAAAAGCCCGGGGATATATCCATCAGATGAGATGATGCCGCAATGAAATCCAAGAGAATCCAGAGTGTAATATCTCACAAAATGGCATTCCATCCCAACGCCAATCGGTGGTCGGTGTATCTCATGCCAGTTTTACCCGCCCCCTCCCAGTCAGTATTCGTCCGTGGCGTGTGAAAAACCTGGCCCAGAGGGCTACATATGGTGCAAGAAGAATAGCGATGCGCCCCTGTCGGGTCATGTCCGAAACGGGGCGCATGAAGAAGAGAATGCGGGGAGCGGGGATGCAATGGTTGAAGCGGCACCCGGGCCGTCAACTCCGTGTCCCAAGGTCATCCGTAGCCTTGCACCAACAAAGAGGCCAATTGTGTCTCGCTCTGGTAAAAAACAGTGTGTAACCCCAACACCAAGCTTGCAGATCCTCAGCGGTCTGCGTCTTGGGGCCGACACTCTTTACCACCCGAGACCACCAGCCCAGTTTTCCAGGAACAGGGGAAGAAGCTCCGGTGTGTGTTTGCATGCATGCCTGCTTCCCATGCAGAGCTCAGAGCGCAAAATCCAAAAGGAAAAAAAAAACCGGCTCAACAACCAGAAGCGCAGTTTCTTATCAGCATCGAGGACCGCCGAACCCTCCGCTATAATTTAACCTTGGGTAGCGACAGGCTTTTTTTTTTCTTTTGTCGGTACCAATCAGGATTGCGGGGCTCAAGTGCGATTTTTGACCATGGTAGTCGAGCGTTGATGCTTCGGACCAGATGCTGTCAGGGAATATCTGGACCTGACAACAACGGATATTTTGTCGCTTCGCAACCCGGCTGTGCGGTGGCTCCTTGCATCTTCCAGTACCCGAAGCCGGAATTCGTGGCGTTATGCTGTGATGCAGAGACGGTGGTCGTTACCAGAAGGCCGGAAGCGGCGGTCGGGTATGGGCTAGACGAGGTGCATGTTCGAGGCAGGCGTCTCGGGTGAAGCCCTGTCAGCGGATCAACCGCTCAAGAAAGTCCGGCGCCGGACCTCAGCTTCTTTGATTATTTCAGCCGAAAGGCTGAGGCTGGGAGAAAGGACGGCATAGCGTTCAATCTCCATGACCACGTCGTTAATGATTTGGTCAATCGCCTCGCGGTGGGGAACGAGGCTCCAGAGAATGGTAGAAAGCGACGGTGACATCGTGGCGCCCATGACAAGTAGGGTTTGTGAGACGATGGACAGCGCACCTTGCCAGAGGTAAGGCATGTGTCCGGCGTGACTGCGGCCAATTGGTTAGATTGAGAGGGGCGTTGACCAATGGGAGGTGTGGGCAGAATACTTACTGCGCGGTAATGTGCTCCAATTGCCGGATGGAGGCTTCTAGGCATTTGGTGCAACTCTCCCGTACCGCGGGGTCCAATATGGCCTGTTCGTTGTCCAAGACAGCGAGGATGTAGGGACGGTAGATGATGGTGCGGCAGGCGAAGAAGCGAAGCCTCAGCACCGTTTGTACCGGGTCTGGCAACATGGTGCGCGTGAAGGGGAACTGTAAAGGCACGGGCAAACTCTCATACCACTGCGTCAGCTGGAAGTCCAGCTCGGCAACGACGGGTTCGAGACTGGTCGTAGAGGCCATCGAGTCCTTGGAGTAAATGAGCTGGCTGACCCTGTTCAGCAGTCGTCGTAGCGCAATTTCGGCCAAAAAATACCACAGCTCGTCTCGCCCAACCGCCTCTTGTTCATCCCCCTCAAAACCGCATGGCAAGCCGACGTTCTCCTCGAAGGCGACAACGCCAGAATGTGGTAGGTCCAGCTCGGCGAGCAAATCACTCTCAAATAGGAGGGAATTCCAATAGATCCTCTCAATCAGCTCCCTCTGGTCTGCAGGGACTCGGTTTGGCGTCATGAGTAGGAGCTGCAGTTTCGTACTTGTTGTACAGAGCAAATTCCACGCCTCCAGTGGCCTCACCAGGTAGAAGAGATAGGCGGCAGCGAGCAGGTGGCATTGCGCGGCAAGCACACTGTTGGACGTCATCATGCCTGGGAGCAGTGACCAAGCAGCTGTGAAGTACTGGAGGCCTGGCGGGTCTTCGTGCGGGACGATTCTCGATATACTACCCCTCAAGCTCGCCTGTCCAAGAGCCAGGACAAGAAGCACGATGCAGCTTTCCGGACCTTCTCTGAAGCCATTGGATAGAGCGATTCGGTAGTGGCTCCGCCAGGTGTACGGGTTGACGCAGGCGTACCAGACATTGACTCGGTCAAAGTACGCTTCGATGTAGGCATTGGTGTTGGACAAGTCGACGCAGGGCGTCTTGGCCAGCGAGTGCAGCGGCTCGCGGGCCATTTCAAGCTGAAGGAGGATCTGAGGGTCATAAGGCCGCGAGACCAAGTCGCGGATCAACGGCCATTGCAGAAGGTGCAGCGCCGCGTTAGTGTGCACCTTTGGCATGGTTGAGATGTTATTTGTCGCATTCGCCGACCAGGTCCCCAAACCACCGCTGGGAATGATGGATACGAAGTTATTGTTTGCGTCCCGCACCAAGAGGTTGTCACCGCTCAAGGCAGTACCGTTGCTCATGTTGGGCGAGTCGTGAGATAGGTTGATACCATTCCCTTGGTGGCCAACCATGTTCATCTGGAGCAAGCTCTCGATCCTGTTGAGGCGCTCCAGAATGAGTTTGTCCCCGGCGTCAAGCTTGATGCCGGGCTCGCGGTAGATGCACTCAGCACCGAGCTCCGTGCAGAGCTTGCACTTTGGTTTCGTCCCGTCACATCGCGACTTTCTCGACCGGCAGACTTCGCACTACCCAACTAGTCAGCACAAGGACACAGTTTTCATTGCGATCCCACATACCGCAATCGTCGCTCTTCGCCTGGGATAGTCTACCGCGGCATCTGTGTTTCTCCTCTTCAGCGGATTGACGCTCTCTTCACTCGCCGCCGACTTTGGGATGCCATTCGCAATGGCCTCGGGCCTATTATCGGACGACTGTGACAAGTTGCGGGCCTTCTGAGCGGAGCCGAGTATGCCTTCCCGGCTGAAGTTTGGAGTCCGCGCTGCCTTGAGCGAGTTTGGCGACTTGATCGTGTTGGCGCCGTTCGGGCCGGCCGAGAGCTGCTGCGGAGACGGGATCTCGACGGTGAAATCCCGATTCGGCAGCGGGTACTGCCTAACGACCGTGGCGCTGGCAGCCGCGGTCATGGTGGCCGTGACCGAGTGGGGCGAGTCGCCGTTGGAGGACGGCGACATGCTGAGCCGACCTGCGCAGACTGCGCGACACCGCGATGGAGTTTTAGAGGGCCTGCGTTACCCACAGGTGGGGAGACAGGAAGCCAGGTGCTGATCTTTATTCCTTCCAAATCGAACAGCTTAGCTTGTCAGCAACGCCAGCAGTTGCTGCTCCAAGCACCGAAAACAGGCGACGATTCAGACGCCGCAAGTACCGAAAACAGTAGGACCCGCGACTCGCCCTCGAACTCGCATTATCGTGCCGCTGACAACAATAAGACTGGAGAAGCCAGTGCCGGGCGACTGGTTTGGCGTAGGCGATTGTGCGTCAGGTCCGGCGGATGGGGTTGGTAGGGAAAAGGTGGAAAGCTTCACCGGGATGTTGGGGGACCGGAAGGCGGCGGATTCATATGTTTCCTATCCCCCACAAACGGGTTCAGCCTATGCCGAGAGAAGCTGGGGACACCAATCAGGGGTGAGGCACCTCGTCCTGGACCAGTGTACCCTTAATCACAGCATTCAAGGGCTGGGGCGTATCAACGCGGGCACTTGTACTGTGCTAACGCAAACGGCCGTGCCTTTGCGGGGAGAAGGTGCCTGGGCCTGTTAACTGGGCAGAGAGTCTGCCATAACGGAGGGCAGACGGCGGGGAGCAGGGGGTGACATGCACTAGTGCCGACCAGGGGCGGGGGGGGGGGGGGGAAGGGGTGAGAGACGACCACGGTTGCGCACAAAGACCCCCCTGTCGAAGGTTGCATGGGACGCTTCGAAAGAAGACGCGTTGTGGGGTGCCTCAATGTCGCTTTTCTGCTGGACTTTTGGCATCGCTCTGCTCCGAGATGTCCAGGGGTGCAAGCCGAAAGAGACTGCTGCATGGTTTGCGCGCCAAACCGAAACAAATGTGGTCCTTACTCCACGAGTTCAATGGCTACACCTGGGTATGCCTCGTGTAACTCTTGCCGAGGATCTTGCCACGCCCTCGGATTTCTGTGGAGCCGCCCTAAACAACCTGATCCGTGGGCCGTCGTGTCATTGTTGTTAAATTGCCCGGCGACGGACCACCTGGCTTTGCGCCGCGTTTCTCTCATTCACACACTGGCGATGCAAACTGCAAGGTGAGGCCGGCGGCACGAGAGAGATGGTGGGTCAGCAAAGTTTGGGTGTGCGGAGGAGAAGCAAATGAAGGAGGCCATGCCAGTACATGCCAACCAAAAACGCGGGGGTGGGGTTTCCGATTCCAACCGTTCGCAGCGATCACTGGGCCGCTTTCGGTCGAGGTCACCTCCAACTCCGCACCTTCCCGTGGCCATCCAGTCTCATCTTTTCCTCGCCGAGTTCCACCTGCTACTGCATGTACTGGGGAGTAGGAGGTAGTTTCCACATTTTCAAGTTACGGTTCACCGTTGGATCGTAATGCTGGAGTCGTGCTGTAACACACTGCAGAGGTGGGCTTTCAAGTCGCGAGCGGATTGGTGCAGAGAAAAAGGCTGGAACTGTGAGGAGAAGCAGGCCCATCCATGCAAGCGCGTCCGAGCAATCCGTCGAAGCTGAGGGTTCGACGGCATCCTTCCTCCCGCCGATCATCGCGCTCATACGACAACTTTTGGTGTTGACAGGCACATTTGAGCGCCGGACCCCAAACCTTTTGCCATTCTCGGGACAGGGGGAGACGGCATCGGTGGTAGATTTGCCCAACATTGAAGCTCAAGTGCGTTTCCACGCCCGCCGCCCCTCGCTATGAATAACCCAAACAAGCGACACCCAGACCATCTACGCAGCACTTCAAACCGCGAGTAATTCGATGCAGTGAGACAAACATCCGTGACAGCTTTCTTATTCACTTACTCGAATCAGTGTTGACCCAATTGGGCACGGCTGGGATGAGCTAGTGAATCAGGATACAAGTAATTTGTAGGTCAGGTAATAACACGTTAGGTAGGCACTCTTCTTCCCTGCTTTGTATCACGAGAGATGGCTCTTGGGTATAACTCGTGTTTGGCTTCAAGTCATGTTCCCAGGTTTCCTCCTTTCCGCCCCACTCGCAAAGTCTCTCCCCTAGACAACCTCGAAGCTCTCCGCTCGGCAATAGACGATCAACAATTCGAGCCGAACATGTACCCGCGGCCCTTCAGCCCCCTACACCGTAGTGTAGACACCCCTCCCATCTCTCGGTGGAGAGCAATACCAGCCTCAGAGAAGCCTTCTACCCGTTCAAGGTGGAATCACTCCATCGAGAAAGGACTGCGCTTCCTCGTGCGCACACGCGAGGGCAGCAAGTAAAGCCTCAGCAACCCTTGCATCACCCATTTTAGCATAAATCCGGCAGCTGCTCGACACTAGCTGCAGCAGCAATCTCTTGGCTGTCGAACCACGTCAGTCCTAGCCTCGGGTTTCCCGCGTCACCCCCCACCAGGGTCCCTTTTGGAAGGGTCGAAGGCTTCGAGAAGCTCCTCGGCCCCGCACTGGGCGCTTCTCGTCAGATTGTTCGAAAGGCCACTTGCAGAAGGGGCGGCACAAGATCGTCGCTCCAGCAGCAAGCGCGCGCACCGACTGCATCCCACCCAGCATACCGTGTACGGAACATACACAACGTACAGACCATTCCTACCTTGCCTACATTACGCCTAGCCTCACCCACTTGCACGGCAGGTCGAGTCCGATCTGGGTGATATGACGGCCGGTATCTGATACCATCGCTGCCGCTGCCGCTGCCGCTACGACGTCGGACAGGACTACGCAGTGCGCGGCATCTCCATGTCCACACCACAGTCGAAGGTCATGTGAGAGTGAAATCTATCCGTCTCGATGGACGCAAATAACTGCTTCCGCTGCAAACTAGGACTCCTCCCTTTCTCGTTGATGCAGAGGGCCTCGTGAACATTACGATCCACCCCCAGGGTCGCCACTGTCGAAGAGTTACCTGGTTCGTTTGAGCAAGCCGCGTCTTATTTCGGGTAGCCGAGAGGACCCTGGTGCTGGGAGCACCGCAGGTGGACAGAGCCGTCTCGACAACTCCTGCGTCTGCATCACCTGTATTCAGACCGCTACTGCTTAGAGCAACCGAGTGTTATGACAACAACAACGGCCCGACGAATCTAGAATATGCGTAGGTCCGCGCGTACAGAACATGCGCTTCCTGATTCAACGCCCACGGAACTGCCTCAGGGCGACTCAGAGCATACTAGTCTCTTTTTGCAATTGTCGCCTCCACCAATACCAACGGCATCCGAACTCACAAGCTCAAGGGCACAGACCTTTTCTGTACATTCAAGTGAGCAAGCCCTCCTGGCGGTTCCTGCGCAAGGCCCACAGGAGGCTCCACTGCTGCAGCCGCTCCAGTTGGGGTTATGACGGCGGGCCCAGTTGTGGCTGCGCAGAAAACGTTGAGGCTCTCGGCTTCAGGTCCGTTATGATTGATGTGGCTGATTCATCTTGCAAGGATCCTGCGCTGCGCACGTGCAATCCAGCACGCAGCCCGCGTGAGCTAAGTGGCTGCTTAAAGGAAGCTCTCCTATTCGCGAATGAGCAGCGAAGGAAGCTTCGGACCGAATAGTGCAGTTTGGCATAAGACCCTCGCTAACAACGACAACCACTACGGCAGCGGCAGAGGGTGGACGGTGCAGCAAACTGAAGAAACACGTCTTGACACAGTTACGAGTGCTGGCCGCCGTTTGCATCGAAACCAGAACTTTCGGCCTGGTGTAAAGCAACTCGGCTTCCCGTGAATTAACTAGCAACTGGATGCACTGATGACATGGATAATTCGCCTTTCAATACAGAAGATGTCTTCAGAGCCGTACGAAGCTTGTCGCGCATGACCAAACCTTAGCCGTCCCGTATTAGTTATGCCGGTTTGGGTAGGCTGGACGGCAAGGCTTCGCGAGTACACTACTTGTTAGCCCTAGAAGCTCTTCGGCAACCCGAATCCCTGGGATTCGGCGCCAGGCCGTGTCCCGCGCCGTGCTTGGGATAGCCGAGAGCGGTCATGGGGGCACTCGAACCCACAACGATATATTAATCGATACGCCCCGCCACCGCCGTCATCGTTATGCCTCGAACATCTGGACCTTGCTCTGCCGCCTTGCGGCCATGCGTGGATCAATATTGCAGGCTCTACGCCCTTATGCCACAAAAAAGATGGTAATTGTCAGCATCTACAGGTTCTATTATTATTGTTGCTCTGCGATTGCTCATAACTACAATTCGATATTGAAGTCTGCCCCCATTTCCCCCAGCCGGCCGCCGAGTATCCCAACCTCGTCCGGCGCCGTGGTCTGGTCCGGGCGGGAGTCCCGAGTTCGCCACTTGCTCGACACCGGAACCTGTGTTACTGCGGAGGGGCGGAACCACTCAATCCTGGACGCAGTGACCCTCGTGATATACCCCTCCGTTCTGATGATGCCGTCTGCAGTTGGTTCTGGGTAACATCAACGGACGGCTCTTCGCCGCCAAGCAGCGGACAAGTCCGGTTGGGCGTTGCCTCCGCGGGAGGCTTAATGACTACCGACAGTCGGGCACTTCCCAAGGCAGCAGATGTCAGGAAAAAGCTATTAAGTATTGTGTGAACATCTCGCACGCGATCCCCTTTCGACCCTACCTTGGCCCGCGCCAAGCTAAGCTTTCCTTACATTGTACCCCTCTTCCCCCATCGACCACCGGATTACACAGTGTTTTCTGCTTGCCTGCTGACCTGGCCGGAACCAAAGCATCTGTACAATCCTGGTTTGTCCAGAACGGTCGGTACATGCGATGCAGATGCGACTGCAGTTCGCAGCATCTCCGCCCTCCATTTCTCGTCAGTCACAGATCTCTGTCTGTCGCTATTTTCAGCAAGGACTCATCACATTGTGCTTGCCGCCGCACCTCAGTATCACTCTTCGGGCCGGGGTATGGAACAGAGCCAGAGAGGCCTGTGAGGTGCGCGGCTCCGCAGGAAGTCTCACACCGTACATTATGCTCTAAAGGCACGGTTGGTGTGGCACCTGTTTTCACACAGCCCACTGCGTGATCATTGATGGAAATTCAACCCTTTCTTGTTAAGTTGGGCAAGTCTCAATCTTCAACCCAGGCGGCGACCATGTACCAGGTCCACTTGAAAACCCCGTCATGTCCGGAACTGCGTGATGATGACTGGCGTTCCATCCCGTCCGCCCCCCGCTCGTCTGCCCCCCGCGTCTCGCTTCGAGAACCAATCTCCTGTGCATTGGGTCATCACGACACTGGTCTGCGACGGACGCGAAATATCAGTGATTCTTCGTGTTTTCGGCGGCCCTGTCTGGCACGAGTCAGCAGTAAATCCATACATTTGGGCACCTATTTCCATATCGGAAGTATATATTGCGTATAGATTTGCACGGCACATGCTCGATCGTGTTTGTCATTAAACTGTAAATCAAGTCAAGCCCGGAAATGCCAAGCGTCTTCGGTTTGTGAACCTGCAAGATCTCACTGTCTGGCACGGTCCAAATCGGGTTGGCCGTTGTCCTCGAATGTTCGGACTCGAGGCGAGTCACGAACCTTGTCCGGCTGCTCTTTCCCCTTGCCCTCCTGTGTACTAGCGCGCACATTTGACGCGAGGAGCGGGGCCGACCTCGGTGGATTGCAGAAGCCTTTCCTGAGAAGATATTTCGCGAGGGGTACGCTGGACGCTCAGGAGCTGTGGTAGTGTAGCCCACCCCTTCTGACAACCAGCCAGCAGACTTCTGGGCGCGCTAGTGACTATTCCTTAGTAACTCTGCTTGATGAAAGCACAGACCACGCAGGCAAACACAACAGATCATTTCATCGTGTACATGTACATACGGACGCCCATACGGAAAGCTACCCTTGATGTTCTGGTCGCCGACTTCAACACCATCTGAGCGTCGGTCAGGTCGGTCAGAAGCGGATCGGGTTGCCGCCGATCCCCGTCCATGGCTCAAAATTCTCCTCGGTGTTCTCTCATGCGTCCCCCTCTGAACCACCACCACCCCCCCTTCTTTCCCCGGCGAACGCCCTGGCCAGACTCTAACACTAGCGTGGTGGGTCTCGAGACCGCGCGCGGGCGTGCTCCGGGATTCCTCATCCGAGATGTGGT
Organism: Corynascus novoguineensis; assembly: GCA_033296725.1. Lineage (NCBI taxonomy): Eukaryota > Fungi > Ascomycota > Sordariomycetes > Sordariales > Chaetomiaceae > Corynascus > Corynascus novoguineensis. The sequence continues at coordinate 445,901 of MU857605.1, forward strand.
GTACGAAAATACAGCGTACCTTGGTACACTAGTGTGGTACTATGAAAAAAAAAAGTAGCGAGGATGGTTTGGTAGCGGACCTAGCATAACAGGGTTTGGAGTTGCGCAGTCGTTAAATAACGGTAATACATACCAACCTCACCACCGTTTCGGATCATGATTCTTCCATCATCCTCAATCATCAGGATTCTCGAATACACTTCAATTACTCCCCGTAAAGTGGCCTTCCACCAACACTAGGGCGCAGGAAATGTTCCTCGGTTCCTCTGTCCTTGAGACAAGTGTTCATGAAGATCATTGTGCTCACCCTGTGTTCCGTTAGCTGCACAGACCATTGTATTGTATGTATATTCCCTCTGGGCGTAGCCTGCCCAAACCCGGATCTCCATGTCCCGCGGCCACGGTCGGGTAATCTTCGGTTGCACAGACTGCCGAACCAAAATTCAAGTTGATGGGATGGGGTGAGATGAGATGGGATGAAAAAAAAAAAAAGGCTAGACGGAGATCAGTCGATTGACGAGGGTTGGGCGTTCGGCAAAGATGCGATCGATCTCGCTTCCCGGTTTCACATTACACTGGGCGATCTCAACGATATCTTTTTGGGCATAAGTACACTAGTGTCGTCTCAGAGTATGTGGGGGATTCTACAACACCACATGGTTGCTTGGTTCATTTCCCTTCGGAATCAGCGTGAAGGCGGATTTGCATGCACGTTGGTCATGGCACTCGCGGTGCGAACATTCCGGCCAGGCTTGCACCTGCATCGCTCGTGATTTCAATCGCCGTTAGGCTAATACAACTTTTCTTCAGTCGAATTCCCTCCTCTAAATAGGGTTAAAGAAACATAAAAGCACAAAACCAAGCCAAAACCAAAGAGCATCGAATCTAGGCCTCTCGGCCCCCGATTCCTACTGCTTGAACGTGGCAAAGTTGGGTGACCCTTCAACGTCGCCCTCGGCAATGGCCTTGCCGATCTTGCCAGTAGCAGGGTCACGCTCGAAGACAACGACGCGGCCGTCGGACTGCAGAGCGGAAGCGACGCGGGTGCCGTCGCTGTTGAAAGAGAAGTGGCGCGGGTTGATGCCGCCGGCGGGGGCAGACTGCACGTGAGTGAGAGCGCCCGTCTCGGGGTCGATGGAGAAGGTGACGAGAGGGTCCGAGGGAACGGTGGTGCCATTGGCGACAGTGAACTCCAGCGACGACTCGAAACGGGACGAGAGAGTCAGGAAGTTGCTCTCGGGCTGAAATTCTGTCAGTCACGAACTGTAATTTGGAGGACTTGAAGATTTCTCTCAACGTACGGCAATCCATAGCTCAGCGGCAGCGGTACCCTCCGGGAGCGGCTCGTCGTCACCGTGAGTGTTCGAGTTGTGGAACCGCTCAAAGGTGAGGCTGTCATCATCGTTGTAAGTGACGGTGAAGCCCTGAAGCACATTCGCGAGCTCGCCGACGAGGTAGAAGAAGGTCTTGTCGCCGGACGTGAAGAAGGCACCGTGTCTGGGACCAGTGCCGCGCTCAAAGTCGGTGTAACTCGGCTATCAGGACTGTTAATACCCCGTATCTGCGCATGGGTAGATGCGAATCAGAGGCTACGCATCATACCTTCTCCTCATACTCGAGAGTCTCCTTGTTCACCTTCAGGACGCGGATCTGATCAGCGCCCAGGTCGGGGAACACAAGGAACTCGCCGGTGGGATCCAGGATGGCCTCATGAGGCCGGGCCGAGTTCTGCGGGTCGGGGAGTCCGTCGTCGGGAGCCGGGTACACAACGGATTTGATAAGCTCAAGCGCCGCGGGATCCTCAATGTTGAAGGTATCGATGCCGCCTCCGGCGCTACAGACAGCCTGTTAATGACCAACCTCACACAACTTGTTCAGAGAGACACTCACTAGTCAGCAACGGCCAATCCGCGGCCATCGTTGCCGTAGATGATGGTGCTAACGGGGCCGCCAACGGTCTCGTGTTCGCTCAGCTTGGTGAATGTATAGTTGCTGTTAATCTTGAGCGAGTAAAGGTCGCCGTGGTCGCCGCCCCAAGCCTCGTTGACGCAGTAGAGAACATCGCCGTCCTGGGTCAGCCAGGAAGGATAAGGCCCGCAGGTGTCGGACTCGCCAACGACTTGGAGCTTGGAGCCGGCCAGCTGAAGCGTGAGCAACTTGCCCGCACCCTCACCAACGGGGTAGGTGGTGACGTAGAGAACATCTGCTGTGCCGTTGTTGTTGCCGCCGCAGACGGGGGCTGCGGTTGCAAGCCGGAAGCCGGCCGAAAGGGCGAAAGCGACGCCGTGGGAAGTCCGCATGGCGATCAATGTGGTGACTGTGTGGCGTGTGAGGTGGTTGGCTTGGCGCTAAACGATGCCCTGTGTCGGAGAGGGTGGGGTTGACGTTTTTTCTTCTGTTTCCCTCAAATCGATGTTGGACGATGGCCAGGCACAGTTGATCTGGATCTGGGGATGCGCTTCTACAAATAAGCGCTTTCCCCTGTCGATCTTGACATCCAGGGTGACCTTGCTGTGGGCAGGCAAACGCATAATGCACACAATGGGGCGCTTGAACGGGCCGCCAATTGTTCAAAGGCGGCACAGGGCGGGGGGGCATTGTTCGTTATCTCGGCATTGCTGTCGTCACTGGGGCACGGGTTTGGCAAGATCCCTTTGTGGCCAACGGTTGATGGAAAATCAACAAAGAAAACCCCTGGTAGGGCAGCAATTAGGGAACGGGGAGCTGAAGTGCTTGGTTCCGCATAGGTGAGATGGAGCGCGGAGGCAGGCACCGCAGGTGCCCAGTACGTCCATTGTAGGAGCTGGTGGGGGGCGCCAAAGCCCACCGCAGCCAGTGAGAGGCAACCAAAACTGTTTGGCTGCTGGGGCCTTAATCTATCCGGGCCGGTCGGAGCGTGGAAGCTGTTCGCCTATTTTAGATGGGACCTTGGCGGGCAGTCAGCAAGGCCCCACGATCAGATTCAGACGCGAAGGATGGCCCTGCGCCGAAACTTGGAGACCCGTCGGAGAATTGGAGCACCATTGAGGATGAGACGAGACCAGGTCGAGCGAATTGGCTGGGTGAGGTCGCCTGCTGATGAGTGATGCGAAGCGGCTGTTCCTTCCGCCTCGTCCAATCCTTTCAAGCTTTGGACCAACGATTGGGGAAGAAGCCTCCCGGAAAGTGGGGAGCCGGAGGCAGCGGCATGCAGGGGTACGGCAAGACGGTTGCGCGGGGAATGTGGGGACGGGAAACTTGAGCCTAGTGTACTGCACTCCATCTCGAAGCCTCAATCATCTGTTTCCGCTACACGGGCACGCTGTGAAACAAATTCCCGATCCCACCAATCCAATCATGTCCGCTGCAACGCTCCTGCACTTCAAACAATGCCCGCCAGGGCGGAACCGCCAGTTGTTGGTCCGATCAGCCGTCACGGTTCCTAAAGAACACAATGGTGATGGCTGGTTGCGTCATTGCCACTCATGATTCCTATCCAACCCTCCAATTCTGCGGTGGTTTGTCCGGTTCTACTCCCCATAACAGCGAGAAACTAATACGGCGGAACGGATTATGGTCGAATACGCCGTGTATCTTGCCTGTTGGTGTCAGAGGACAAGAGCAGAATCACCCTGCGATACCATCCGTCTCAGAGGCGTAGATCACAGCAATGTCCTCTTCGAGCTCATCACAACACAGCGAGCTGCTGACTAGGTGCAATGCTGACTCGGAAAAGTCGGAACACCTTCATGTCAAACGCCTTGCCGCCAAGCTTGAGAATACTTGCTATTGCAAGTGCACACTGCCCGGTCGCAGGTTATGTCAACGTTGTTTCCCATTCAGGGAAGGGCTCGATTTCAGCAGCTGCGCCTTAAATGGATCTGGAAACCTGCCGTGCTGCAACAGGACTCTTTAGAAGCGCCGAAACCGGCCACGGGCATTCGCTTGCTGCTGGATCGCACTTGACGGGATGACCTAATCGAGCCAAGGCCTGCACATCGCCGGTTACTGCGTGTCAGACAACTGTTGCCTCGCCATACTTCGTACGCGACAAGATCCTATTCTGGTACCATGCCCCTGGAAAGGAATTGGAGCCAAGGCGGCGATCGACGTAATCAATCTTGATCCTGCAACGTGCACACGTGGAGTTCACGTTGCTCTAAGAAACCAAACAGTCATTGTTTCGCATTTCCACACTCTTACTACAGGCTATACAGTGTCATGAAGGTACTCCAAAGATGGAAGACTCTGAGCTGACACACTGGTATGTATAAGATACTGACTGCAACTAAGCATTTGCGTTTAGTTCCCTTCCTCTGCGAGTGCCCTGCCAAGCGTTATAACCGTTGACGGTACCGACGTTGATTGTCTTTTGGCTCACTTGGAGCTGAACCAAAAACAGACATTTTACTTGTTACCAGGACGGGTATAGTTCGCTGTTCTCCTACCTCTTATTGGTGGTTCAATCCCAGGAGGGTGCGAGCATAGTCTTCACCTTCCTGTTTTATCCTTGGCACGGCTCATGTCCACTGATTTCCTGAGAGAGGCTGTGCCACGCTTCTTTTGTGCACGTCCTTCAAAACTGGAGGTGTTCTACGAATCAGCCACTCTGTTAAGACGCTCTTCAACGGTACGGTGGTTTAAAAATGGACTCGTCTTGTGGCCTTGTTCTCTGTCTCTCTGCTCGCTTCGAATTGACTCGTTAGCGTAGTTCGGTTTCGCGACGCTCCACTCCGCTCCGCAGCACTGTAGCTTATCTCTTCTTTCCCTTCTCATCAATTGTGGCGTCGACAGAGTCCAGTTCCGGCAACCCTATTTCTTGCGCACCACGTTTCCGTCTTGAGGACTACATGCGGCCATGCGTAGTAATCCTTCAGAATGTCTGAGCGCTCAGCAACTTGCAGATGCACCGAAGATACTTCCTTTAACCACACCCCCTCATCTCTCATCAAGCCACAGGGACGGAGTAGTATCCATACAGTCATGCTATTCCGTACTCTAGGAGTCTAGGTGCACTAGTCGGTGCCGGGGCTTGCTCTCACTACTACGTCCGTTACTCCTCGACTCCAACCTAATGCGACGTGTGACTACGCTACTAGTCCGCTATGTATGTAGTAGTCTCTGTGTCGCCCACCACAACCGTAAATCTCCTGATTTAACCGGTTCCTTTTAACCGCTGTCAGCCAGTCACCGGACGCTCGGTGCGACCCATAATCTTGGCCGGTAGGTCCTGTAAGTGGCTTCAGATGGTTCGACGATCAACATCGTCAGGCCATGCAGTTGATGACCGATACGGCCATGGTTCGCTTCTGTCGACCCGACGAAAACCCCTAGAACATTCATGGAATGATGTGGGTGGAGACACGGGATCTCGAAGACACCCCGAAGTCCAGGTGTAAGCCGGACCAACACTTCGGGAAAGGGGCTGTGTCGGTGGAGAGTGATCCCGGTCGGTATATAGACTGTGCCAATCTATCGATCACGATAAAAAAAAATTACTTCTACAGGGTCAACGACGCCATGAAATAATGAGTATGACAAGATAGAGTACGGAAACGGAATTGGCCGAGGCTATATGGGTAGGGCTTTATGAACAGGCTCATTAATTGTGATCAAGCGTGCAGACATGTATGTCTTTTGAAGGAAAGCTTTTGGAACGTTAAGCAGGAAGGAAGCTTGCCTACTTCACCCGGCCCCAGCTGACTCTTGGTAGTAGCCTCCCCTGCCGTGTGCTTTCCCAGCGAGCACGGACACCGAACTGGGATCTGTCTTATGTACCTTACCAAGTAGATACCAATGTAATCTCTTATGTGTAAGTACGAAATAGTTAGTACGGTGTAGATTTTCGTGGTCCTTCCCGTCTTCGACCTCCCCCCCCCCCTCCCCCCAAGCCGCGCGAGACCCTGGGACGAGAAGGGGGGGAAGAGGTTTTGTTCTCTTTCGGTGTCACCCCAGGGTCACTGCCGTAAATTAAAAGAACAGTCAATAATTACCACAAGTCAGGAACCGACATCACTGAATGCTACGGTACGCGCCTACGTCCTCGCTAGGTCCCGCGCACCAGCACCACGACCAACAGCCAAATACCGAACTGTTGCAAGCGCGAAGAACGCGCACACGCACACATGCCGTCGTGACAGCCCGCTTGGCAAGCGAACTGAGCAGGACAGGGGGAGGGGAGGGGACCGCGATCCGTTGGTCGTTGACCGTCGGATAACTTGTTAGTCAGCCCGACCAGGTTTTTTGTCAAGTCGGTCGGTCACCTCTTCATTTCCCAAGCGGGAGGGCATCTTGCGATTCAATATAGGCAGCAGTCAAAGGGTTGTGCTCGTCGAAACGGAACCTAGCAATAACAAAACGGTCATCACAAAGTTGGCTCGCGGCACCCGTCAATGGCTGCGAACCTGCCCAAGTGGCTGTTGAACATCTCATCAAATAAAGCGACAAACCCCAAAGAGAGACAGATGGATCCCGTGTATATGCTATGACTTCGGTGTTTCTCTAATACAAATGCTGATTACCTAGTAAAACCCTAACCCAAGCCGTAACGCATGCACCCGTCAAAGATGCCCTGCCGGCTATCTAAACGTTCCTTCCTGTATACTTCATAGTAACTACTCCATAGTCCCGCTCGAACTCTGTTGAAGGAAATGCAAAGTTAAAGGGTATCAAATAGGAGGTCCTAATCGCCGCCACCACCGCCAACACCACTGCCGCCAACAATGAAATCCAAAGCCTCTATCCAGCCCCTGACTGCCTCGCGCAGCGGACTTTCCCTCTCCCTGTTGATATTCAACTTGGTACCAACGCCTCCTTGGCGAAGGTGATGAGGAGCTTCTCCTTCTCTTCGGTGCCCCTGCTCCTGCTCTAGCTCCTCCTTTTCCCCAATAACATCCTGAATAATATCTTCCAACGCCCCCAGCAACACCATCTTGCACTGCGACCGTGGCACCTCTTGCAAGCCACCTCCCCCACTTCCTCCTCCTGCTACTCCTCCCGCCGCAACGCCTAGAGAAGAAATAGCCGGCACGAGCTCCGCCTGAGCATTCGCGCCGACATCCGAAGAAGAGGGAGGAGGAAGGGGTTGGTCAAGGCACACTGTTGCCGGGGCGTCACTTCTCCTCTCGCTTTCAACGTCTTTTTTCTCGACCTTTTCCCTCTCTCTGTCCCGGCGCTTGCTAGTCGACCGTGACGAGCTTGCCGAGTTGACCTTGCTGGCGGCCGTAGTCTCGGCGGCGCTGGTGCTGGCGCCCGTGCCAGCCGAAGCGACGACGCGTTCCACCGCCTCGGTCAGGACATCGTCGAAAGCCACAATCGTCTCTTCGATGAACTCGTCCTTGAGCTGCACTTCGTTGAACGAAGACGCCGGGGGGGTTGACGCTGTCGTTATTGCGGTGGATGTCGTTGCCGAGGTTGCGTTTGACGTCGGAGCGGAAAGGGGAGGTGCTGGTGTGGCATTGCTGGACTGTGGCTGGCACTGCGGCTTCAGCCTGATCAATCGGCGGTAACGTAAGCGTGTGACGGTAAACGTGGTTGTGTCTGCGATGATGGTTGAGGTAATATCGACCCACTTCTCCGAGGGGAGGTCCACTGCTGAGGAGGATGACGTCGAAGATGTTGTTGAGGACGCTGGTGGAAAAAGTGGCGGTGTTGATTCGGCACGCATCGACTCCTTGATCTGGTCAAGGACGCCTTGTTGTGTTGGGAGGGCCTGGAGCACAAAGTCCGGGTGATAGTGCTGCAGCCAGCCTGCGACATTGACCGGCGCTTCCCCGTCGGCGGCGAAGCGGAAACATTGCTCGAATGCGTCGAGGCCAGTGCCGAACCCCGAAGCCGAGAGGTAACCGCTGCTAGACGGCGAGCTCACGGCGCTCTCGAATGATGTAATGAAATCCGGCAACGGGACATCTACGTCGATGACGCCATCATCTGAATTGATCGAAGTTTTGACGGGGGATTCAAACGCGCCCGTGGGATCGGGCGCCCTCGAAGCCTTCTGCTGGGCACCCACCACTTGCTCAGGGAGCGCCAAGGCCGACGCACGCGGCGGCGGAGTCGTATCTCGGGGGCCGACAGCCGCAGCATCGCGCGTCTCGCTAGCCGGATTCGCTCGGGGCCTTGCCGTGCCCTCAGCTTGTGGTGGCGTCGTCGTCGTTGTCGTCGTCGTCGTCGTTGTCATCGTCGTTGTCGTCTTGTATAACGATGTGATGGAGGACTGTCGGGCCTTTGCCGGCGACACGGACGCCCCATTATGCCCGTCGTTTGGCAAAGGGGACGTGCTTGTCGCCTCTCTTCGTCGGCCATTCCATAGGCCGCTGATGACGCTCCATCTTGAACTTTGTCTGCGTTCGCCGGCCGCGGAGTTCTGTGAGCCGGGGCTGTCGTCCCTAGTGAGCCGCTTCAGGTCGTCGGCAGCTACGCTGTTGCTGCTCCCTGGGCGGCCTTGAGCGAAGATTTCGGTTCGGTGAATGGTAGAAAAGTGCGGAACACTAGTCTCGGGCGTGATGGTCGCAGTGGTAGCGGCGCTACTCTTCCGCGTGTGAAGATCGCTCCCGCGAATGGGCAATTGGGTGGTGCGGATCGACGCAGCATCCGATGCACGTCTCTCATGTCTACCTTCCATGCTGAGATGCGCCAAGGGAGGGGGCACGGCCCCCAAGCGCGCGCTTTGCGTTTGCAAGCTCAGATTCCGGGAATGCGACGGCATGCGCAAACCTGTACGACGGTTGATCTTCCTGCGCAGCGACTCCTCCTTCAGGATAGGGACAACAAATGACGGAGGTGACTGGGAAAGGGTGCCGAAAGATGCCGGAGTGCTGGGCCGATGGGCCTTGATGCCCGGGAGCTGTTGGGAGGCGGGCAAGAAGGCGGACAAGAGGAAGATCAGCCGCCGCGCAGCGATCTTGTCATCACTCAAGATAACCGTCCGAGCTGGCACAAGCATGTCCTCTTCTGAACGCCCTTTCTGTTGTTGCTGGAGGAGATGGCGACGGCGATATGCGGGTGGGCTCAATGCTTGGAGCCAGTCGGTATGGGTAGCGAGGAAGCCGGTTAGCAAGTTGAAGAAAAAAAATCCCTGTTCCCTTCCGCCAGCCCACTTGGCCACCCAGCGAGCCTCCTCCCGCCAAATCGGCCACCGGTTCTGGCCCGTCGTTACGCGCGAGGCTCGGATGCCGGCCACGATCCGTGTCTTTGCCGCATCGATCTCAGTGGCGATCTTGCGGTTGTCGAGGAGACAGTTGGGTAGCAGGGTGATGTGTTTCGCATTCGTCTTGGGGGGCTTTACAGGCTGTCCATCCTCGCCACGCCGGCCAGGTCCAGATGAGCTTCTTGCTACGTGGAGGGACAAGGCCTGTAGCGGGTCCGGAGACGCCAGATCAATCTGCCTGAGCATGGTGAACAAGGTAGCCGCGACGACGGTCTGAAGGTGGCTCAATGTCCGCATGATTATGTCCCAGTGCTGGGTGATAGCATCAATTTGATCCTCCATGTCGTTGCCATAACTCGAGTCGAGGGACTCGGGTCCACCGAAGCCGCCCTGGCCGACCAGCGTCCAACCAGAGCGTCTGGCAGAACCAAAGGATGACGGAAACGAGTCCTGCTCGACATAGGAACCGGGCCCTTTGAATCCGGAACGTAGCGTGGCCGGAACAGAATGTGCTGAGGGGGGCAGGGTGATGATGAGGGCCACGGCATACATGGGCGTCCTCTTTTGCCTGGGCTGGAACCGTTTCTTTTTGGCTTTCGCGTCCTCGACGCTCTGCGGAAACGGATAGCCCGTTGCTTCTTCGGAAAAGCCACCGTGCGGGGGCGGTACGTCGTCGTCGAGCGGGAGACTGACCGGAAATAGCCTCGTTATCAGCACCTTCTTCCGATCCTGATTTCGGCCAGGCCCCCCAGGCGTGGGAGGAGTGGGAAAGGGTGGAGGATTCTCGGACGAAAACGAGTGGGAAAGGCGGCTCGCTCTCATAGTGGTAGACCTGCCCAACGAGCCGCGGCCATCCCCGAACATAGAGGCCGAATCGCTCGAGCGGACGTCTGAGGGCACAACGTGGACCTTGGTGGACGTCCCTTTATGGGCCATGAGTTCTGAATTCCCGAATATACAACTTGAGAAGGTGGCAAGCTCCTCGCGGTACTCGCGCCATGCGCGCTGGGAATCGCTCTCTACATGCCCCTGGTTGCGGCTGTGAACAGAGGGCCGCCTGTCGAAGGCACCCTGGCGAAGCTTCGGGCTCCCGGGCTGTATGAGGATGGGACGCTGCGAGTTGCCGACACTGGGTTTCCGGGGCGAGGTAGGGTTTCGGCGCGGTTCTTGGACGGAATACGAGCCAGCTGTTGCCGAAGGGCGGTCCATGGAAGCGGTGGGAACAGGCGGTGCAGGTTGGCTGTCATACAGAAGGGAGGCCGCGACGGAGCTCAAGGCATCCTGCATGATGATGATGCGGACATCGCGCACATCCAGCTCGATGTCGGCATTGTAATCGTAGGCATTGGTCGTGGACCCGGTGGGGGTCGTGGCGCCGCTGGACAAGGGGTACAACTGGTTGACGCGGTGCTCGTACAGGTCCTGGGGGTCCGGGAAGAGCAGATGTCGCGTGTGAATGTCTTCTTGAACCGACTCTAGCGGAAAAGGCCGGTGTGACGGGGGCTGGGGAGAGGGCGGGGTTCCGGTCCCGGTTCCCGAGCCAGCGCCGAGGTTGAAAAGTTTCCCAAGCATCCCAACGTGTTGGCCAAGCAAGCCGTTGGCAAGAGAGAAAAAAAAAAGGAAGGCCTCGGAGAGTCGCAAATGACGGTCCGGTTCAGCAGGTTAAACGACAGTGGCGTGCCTGGCTAGCATCGTCGCTGGTGGGGATGGCGGCGGCGCCATGCGAAAACTGCGGCTGGGAGATGCGAAGTGGATGGAGCAATGAATAGACGGCGAAGGATTTGACGAGTCGCAGAGTGGCATTGCCTGGCGGAAGAAGCGTGCAAAGGGTGTGGTGTCGAAACGTCGCGTGGGTTTCGGGCGCCGTCGTCGTCGTCCGTTGTCGCGGCCGCAAGGAGCAGCCGAAGCGAGTTGAACGGTGGCGGCAAGAGCGGCTGTTTCGACGAGACGTGGCCGTGAGGATGCTCGGGTGATGGCCCGTCAGTCTCAAAGTCAGACGGCGCACGAGCCCGAGCCGACCAGACCAGGGCAGAACCAGACAGGGCTAGAAGGCGAAGGCCTCGCGTTGTCCGGAGCGACAGCGGGCTGGCGAAGTGCCGGGGTTGGGCGTGGGTGGGTGGATATACTTGTAATGCTGCCGGGAGCGGCGGGCACCGTCCACCATTGACTTATTAACTGACGGCAAGCCGCTGTTTCCGCAGCTCTCCTCTGCCCGAGCGGTTAGCACGACGAGCGGCACCCACAGTGCTGAGTGGATTCTGGTAGCGGGTGGAGAAGAGCGACACGGGAGGCTTGGCTTTTCTCTGCGAGATGTTGTTGCGCGGGGCTCGTCCCAGGACAGGACAAGAAAAGCAGCGGGCGGCGACGTCAGAGAAGGAGGAGCAACGAACCGAGGACCTGGCGGAGGGGAATGTGGGAGGGGACTTGGAACGCTTCGCGCGGTTCTGGCGTCACGACCCAACTGCAAGAATCGTGCAGATGTGCATGACTAGTCCATCAATTGTTTGCCAGCATCGCATCCCTTCTCGAGCTGTTGCAACACGTGAGGTAGGCTTGCGGGGACCCCGGGTCCAGAATGGCGGTGACGGCGAATGCGGCGGCGGGCGGCGGTTGAAAGTCCACAACAGCCCGTCGTTGCACGCCCACGGGAACCCAAGCTGCGGCGGCAGGTGGCCTCGCCCTGTGGGCCGCGTGTGGGTTGCAGGGGCCCTCCGAGACTCAAAAGTCTCTCAGACGATGCGGGCGGATCGCTGGAAGGGGCCTCGCCAAATCGAAAGCAGCTCGACAAAGACTGCTTGCCGCACAAGAGTGGAGCCGATGCCGCACCTCCTCCCACAATTTGCCAGTTGGGTAGGGCTGCACAGACTCGAGGAAGTCGCGCTGCACCCGAAAATAACACCACCATCTAACTTGGACCTAAGCCTAGAGCAATTTGATCTTATTTGCTAATGCGCACCGATTTTCACTGCACTGCTCGAGAGCTTAGTCTCGTGCCTAGCTAACAATACATGCTCCTACGAATACCAGCGGGGCGAGGTAGGGCAAATTGCAAATCATCAAGTCACTGTTTATCCACAACAATGAGTGGAAGAATGTACACCCGGTCTTCGCCTTCTTCCGCTGCTCTGGGTTTGCCGAGTCTCGTTGCAGCTAAAATCGCCCTTTTGCCATCCCGGGAGCTCCACTCTTCGACGCTTGAAAGAAGATCTCGAATCTAATAACGTTAAGCCTTTCCAACAAGCATCTCCCTCTACACTGAGTGAGGAAAAAACTTCCTTCCTCCCAGTGCTTCCATTCCGTGCACTCACGATACCAACCAATCGCCTTGGCGGTGACGGGTTCTTCTCCCCCCCACCCCCCCTTGCTGCCGATAGCCGCAAGCACACAGCCTTCAGATTCAAAAGGTGCACGGTAGCCTCCTGACGTTGCACCAACACGCTGTCGTCGGCTGCCATTCCGAGCCGTCTCAGAAACTGCCCACTTGGTGGACGCCGCGTGGCCCCAGAATTAGGGATACAACCCAAAGTACGCTACAAAAGCATGGAGCTTATGAGAGATGTGGTTTTCGCTCTGCTTCCAGCTCGGACGGTTTTTGAACTCAGGCGAAACGACTTGTCCGTATAACACGATTTTTGCAACAGGCCAACGTTTGCTCTCGATGGTCTGGATCGTCATTTATCTCCGCTGCTCCCGAGCAGCAGCAGGGATAGAGGACAGAGCTAGGTGCAAGGTATACGGATTGGTACGTTTGCTTTGGAAGGTGCGTGTACAGATCACCGTTCACCGCAACACATACCGAACGTTGGACAGTAGCGATCAGGCCGTGGGAATATGGTGCTGTCTCCAATGTTTGGCCATCCAGTCAAGCAGTCGGCCTCGTTCATTCAACAACAGCTTCCGCCGCTAAAAAAAAAAATTGCAGGCATCGGGTTTTTCCTGTTCTCGCTTTCCTCTCTCTCTTTGCTGGCAAATGAGCTGACGACCGCAGAGCCCGGGCCGTTGTAACCCGAGAGTTCATAACTCTAGAGGCCCTGTCCTTGTCGCTAATTCCTATTGCGCAATAAGTACACAGTGTATCCGTATCCTGCCGTAGACTGGGAGCGAAACCGCTTCTTCCTCACCTCTGTCGCCCCAAGCCACCCGCCCCAATTTGCTTGGGTGCCGGTTTGCCATCGGAGCAAAAGTCTGGGCTGCCGATTCCTTCCCTCCGCGTCCCGCCCCTCTCTTGCTCAGAGCATCCGTAGTCTGTACAGATTTACTACTACGAAGCACTCCTTCCTTGGCAGGTCTGCGAAAGCTTTTATTCGCACAACGGGAGTATCAACCACAACATCATCTCTTCTTTACTTCTCTTGTATCTACGGACGCAGTGATATCAATATCGACGTGGCGCACGCGCGAGTTTCATTCACGTGCCACGGCTTGCTCAACCACTTACCCCCTGTGCTCTGCAAGTCCAATTGCCACACGACCAATCACGTCGCCGAGGCCGGCCATCGTTTGACCCAATCGGGACATCAAACCTGTGACTTCATCGCCAACCGCGGCCTAAGGTGTTGTTCTGCCCCCCCACCCACCTCCTTGTGCCGCACACCAAAAGTGTTTGTCAAGGGAGAAATCTCATCGTCGTCCAAGTCGCGTTTCTCAAGCAGTCTGGAAGCAGCTTTGTCAAATGCAAACACATTCCTAAGACCTTTTCGAAGAGCCAGCCGCAGGACGGGCGGGAGAGACTGACCAGCACATGAATTGAATTCATAACGTACGGGGGACCTGAGCATGTCCAGTTCCCGCATACAGAATGGTTTTTGATCCGCCTTTCTGTTCATATTAGGTTCCCGTCGTGTTTGTGCAACCTTTCCGCAAACCGGGACAACGCCGGATCTCAGCTCACGTCCTAGACGTTCCAAGAGAGAACTCTCTGATCACAGCAGATGCAGGCTGCGATTCATCGGGGCCTTCCCACGGGATCACGGCACTGAGCGCGTCAATAATCGCCCCGCCCCCACGTTCGACCCCCTGTCTCCTGAAGATGTCGGGATGTCATCCTCCTTGCCCTGGTTCCGGGACCATGGATACGGTTCCTGACGGCGAAGCGAGCACTGAAACGAGCGCCACCCAGTTGGTTTTCCTTCAGTAGAGTCTACTGTGGTATATGGGGACAGCGCAATTCCGAGGTTGGAAACCTCGGTCCTTCCTATACTAGCCGAACACAGACGGCGCGCAGCCGAGTGTGGATAACACCTCGCTTCTAGCTGTCGTTAACAGCTTTCTGTCGTCGAAGGGAAACCTCCCTCCCCGACAAGGGGCATGACTGCTGCTGCGACTACAGCTTTTTTAACCCCCATGCCCTTCTCTTTTACTCCCCCCCCTCTCCTGCATACCCGGGCAGCGTGATACGGCATTAGCGGAGGCAAAACGACTGTTCCACTACATTACGTATGTATGTATCTCATGGATTAGACGTGCATGTAACGAATCTCCTTGCCAACCATAGTATAAGGCACCGGTGCTCGATTGGATATGACGTCGAAGATACAGTTGCAATCGCATTCGGCATGTAACTTTTACTGAGCGTCTCCATGTTGCGTCACACCTTCATGGTCAACGGGGATGGGGGGTGGTTGTTCAAGGCAAAAAGAAAATGGAGAGCGCCGACTCGAACCACTCAGAAAATCTACGAACTTTGCCCCAAGCATCCCCAACCATTTTATCTGCTGGAATACGGGCAATCGAAACGAAATATCCAACTCATCTTAAGTCAACCCGACACATCATCCAACAGGCGTCTTTTTCCCATCGAGGCACCATTCCCTTCTTCCCCTTCACCCCTGCACCAGGGCGGTGCAGCACATGAGGTGACCACATGTGCTCCCCCCACAGACAATTTGGCACCCTGGCTGTGTAGTAGTGGCAGTAGTGGCAGTAGTAGTAGTTGTAGTAGTAGTAGTAGTAGTAGTAGTAGTAGTAGTGTTAGCAGCAACAGCAGCAGCAGAGGGCCCCTCACCATCATCCCTGGTTTTGGTGTCACCGCCGCCACTACCGCCGCTATTGCCATCATTTAGTCCGTCGTCCGAGGAGGAGGAAGGGGGGCGTAGCGGCGACGGCTGGGGCACCAGCATTGGGGTCAACTCCGGCTGCAGCGTCACCGAGTGAATGCCGTAGGCGTGCAGACACTCTCCAATGGTGCGCGCCTGGGCCATAAAGCCGGTTATGCCCGGGTCCGAGATGACGAGGTGCGCCGAGGCAACGACCTTTTGCTGGTCGAGACGCCAAACGTCTGTATGTTTTTGAAAAGGGGAAGCCCGGGTTAGTCATGCCTTTTGGGGGTAATATGTATTGGGTTGGGATTGTTCTTTCGGTTATTTTTGTCTTTTTTTTCTTTTGGAAAGCAAGGAAGACGTACGCAACTCGTGCACCGCGACAATACCTGGTATTTTTTCGAGATCGTGCTTAATGTCACCTAGGCTAACCCCCGATGGTGCGCTCTGCAGCAGAATTTCGCCGCTATGCTTGACGAGTGGCACAGCCGAGAGTAGTATCATCAATGAGATGCCCATGCCGACGGCTGGGTCGGCGTAGAAGCGGCTCGGCGACGAAGCGAACCAGATGACGGCGGCCGCAACCACAACACCCGCATTGTTGAGCGCGTCCCCAAGAACGTGCAGCAGCGCGCCCAGCATGCCGAGGTCACGGCCTGGCGTCATCTCCAAGGAGCGTTGGACGTGCCGGTGGTCTGCGTGGGAGTCGACTGCCGCGACTTTGGGACGGCACTTAGATTGGGCATGGTCCGGGTGAAGGGAGACGGCAGAGACCTGGGTTCCGGAGCTTGCTTCGGAGTCGGGGTCAGAGTGCTGGTTACAATGATGATGCTCTGATTTTTTCCAGCAGTGAGGTTCACATCTTGAAGATCTAAGCGACTGACTAACCATGTAAAAAAGCGGCGGTGACAATGTTCATCCCGAGGCCCACGCAACCCATAACGAATATTAGCTTCACGTGGTCGACCGTTTTGGGCGATGCAAAGCGTTCGATGGATTGGAGAAAGATGCTGACGCCCAGAGCGAGCAGGAAGCTTCCGTTGAAGAATGCGCCGAGAAGGCGGGCTCGCTGCCAGCCAAACGAAAAATCCTGGCGATACTCGGTCTTTTCGGAAACCTAAGGAGAGAGCCAGGATTGTTAGTTGAGTCTAATCCTATGTGCTCTTTAACGCCTTTCACCAGAAATAATTAGACCTACAAGGATAGACGCCAGTGTCACAGCAAAGCCAACAACATCGTTTAACTATACCAAAAGGTCGGTCAATACCAATGACTGGAACGATTCGGCTGCAGACAAACGACTCACGTAGTGGAAGGCATCGGCCATAAGAGCCAGACTACCAGTTCTGAAGGCGACTGTCGCGTCGTTAGCAGCCGGTTCTCACTCCACTACCCCAAGCTCTCCCACGCACCTCCCAGCTCTGCCACAAAGAAGATGGAGGAGATGGCGATGGCTGCGGAAACTCTTCGCTTGTCGGAGAGCGTGAGCATCATGACTTGTTGCTCTGCCGTTGCTGACGGCCACTAAGGAAGAAAGAAGTAACCTCCAATGGGTTTTGAAATGCCGACCTCAGATACCTCAGCCTGTCAGGTGTATTGGTCGCGAGATACGATGAACTCGTCGTTGAATACTGTGCTCTTTCTGCGCGCGTAAGAGGGGGCCGTGTAACAAACGAGCATCAGAGAACAGCTTGGCAACATAGATAAATACGATATTCAAACTTGTCACAACAGCGGGAAACACAAACAACCCAACTTATCGTGTTCAGCGTCTTCGGCGGACAAAAATGACGGAGGGAGGATCTTGGCATTGCCAGACCATAGGTAACGTGAAGTCGCGTACAAGTGTACCATCGCCCGAGTAGCCTTTGAAATAATGAGGACATGGTGGAGAAGACTCAAGGGAGAACGTGGAGAGATACGAAAGCGACGCGGCAGTTGGGTATACACTGCAATCTGTCTTTCAAGACGACGGGGATGGTATGTGAATACAGATACGTACAACCGTAGACAAGAAGGATAGATAGGCCCAATCTCTAAGGAAAACCCAGCAGCGGTCCAGAGAAAAGGCACGCTAGTACCAAACTGTATAATATAATGGGACGGCTCATAAGTGCCAAATTTGTTCGCCCAAGAGTCTCGCTCTGAACATGGTTATGACCAAATACACGAATATAAAGACTACCTGCACCGGCACCTTGTAGCAAATTTGCCCGTCGCAGATTGAAGCCCCGAGATTACTGTGGCATATAAAAAGCATGTCGAAGCGATGGATTGCTGGAGCTGGAACAGGGTGTCCAAGAAGTGATCACTTGCCGTTTCGTGGAACGAACTGACACACTTGGTTGGCGGGTCCCTTGCATTTAAGTTCCTTGCACAAGGACCCTGATGGCCTGTTGCTGCCGACCTGTGTGCGCCAGGCGGACAGCCAGAAAGAGAAGGCGGTAAGTGGTATACCCCACAAATTATGCCGGCAGAGGGAGCCCGCGCACCTCGATGCAAGCCAATCCCAGCACGTCCAAGGTGGCGTCAACTTTACTGCGAATACTACTACTCCAGGTAGTAGCTACGCAGTACACAGAAATAGCAACAACCGCCGAGTCAAGCTCGCCAGGCTCCCGGTAGCCTGTACACCTGTATCCTGCCGAACAGTGCTACCAACAGCGGCGCCATGATCTCTCAAAATCAGCACTAGATTCTCAGTCAGGACGGGACTCGGAACTGATGAGCAATTCCAATGCCAATGCCTTCGCGCAATGTCCAGTCGTTGGCCGCGATGCCGGGGCCGCAAGCTGTGAAAGGGGTCCCGAACTGGCCAAGTCATCTACGCCATTTTGGCCGGTCCAGCCATCATGACCGCGCCTCCGAGCACGCCTACTCCAACTCACCCGGCGATACCGCCTCGAGCAGCTCCACCATCCGCGAACGCCCGTCGTCGCGCCTCTCATCACGGCTGCGCGCCGAGCGGCGATGGACCGTCACGGTCAACGAGTCACTTGCCCGTGACGAGGTGTTGCTGAACCTCGACCTGATGATGGGCGTCGGCGATGAGATCACGCCGGGCAGCCTCGTCGCCATCGACGTGGCCAAGCCCGACTCGGAGAAGCCGTCGCAGAACTTGCACCACAGGCACCACATCCAGGAACGCAGAGAGGTGGGTGCCGCTTGTTGCGCCGACAGACGGTACATCTGCGTCGCCAAGGACATGCCCAAGGAGTTGAAGGCCCGCTACTCGACCGTCGAGGTTTACGTAGCCAAACACATCGCCGATGCGTTCGGCATGAGGAAAGGCACCCAGGTGACCGTCACTCCAGTACGTTTTGTGATTTTTTTTTTTTTATTTTTTCTAATTTTTATTTTTTTTTTTAATTTTATTTTTTAATTTTATTTTTTTTTGTTTTCGTGAAGACGCACACCATCGCCATTGTTGACTGGGTAAGAAGTATGCCTACTAACAAAGTTCAGATTGATGCGAGCAACCCCGCCATCGAGGCTTCCCATGTCGAACTCTGTTTCAAGGACCAGTACCTTTCTAGGGCCGACATGTGGCGCCTGGCCGTTGGGGAGCTGGCCCAAAGGACGGTCTACAAAGGCCAGATGATCCTGTTCCTGGGCACCATCAAGGCCCAGGTAACTGCTGTCTTTGTCGATGGACGCAAGGCGCAGTCTGCCTTCTTTGGCCGCGACACCAAGCCTGTTTTCCGGAGCGAGTCTGCCCGCTACGTGCTCTTCATCCAAATGGCCCGCGAGATGTGGGACTTCGACCCGGACGGTTCTGGCGAGATCATGTTCAACAAGGTCGTCAACGGCTTCTTGCCTGCCCTCTTTAAGAAATGGGCCGCTCTGAAGGTGAAGCATCTCGTCACCATCGTCCTGTTCGCTCGCGTCGAGTACGACACGGGTATCTCCACTGAGCTCGCATGCGCCTCGGTCCACCATGACTACTACACCGGTGTGAAGGATTCAGAGGACCGCCGTCCATACAAGGATTTCTATCGCGTTGTTGTCAGTGAGATGGGCAGCGGAGAATGGACCAAGATCCTATACCAGCTCAAGCGCGAGTTCAATTACTTTCGCAAGGACATCAGCACATACCATCAGAAGGCCATGGGGCCCTCCGTTTCAGGAGAGGAATCTGGCGACCGAGAAGTGTTGGGGAACAGAATCAAGGCCGAGGCGTCTCGCGCTATCCATGGGAATTTCCTCGAGGCTATCAACATGGCCCTGTTGCTTTACGCTCACGACTACATTGATCGAGACCTGACAAGGACAGGTGTCTCTGTGGCTATCATCAGCCCTAGTCCTGGCGTATTTGAAGTCGAGTACGATGCCCTGCGCCGCACGACCGATGCGCTTGTGGGCAGCGGTGTCAGCATCGATTTGATTTGCATACCCAAAATTCCACTGCATTCCGTGCCCCTTTTTCGGTACCGCAACCCACGTCAGCTGGGACATGCCCACCGCAAGACCAAGGTAGACCTCGGTCAAGGGAGCACACCTAAGCAGGGTACACTTACGTTTGGGAGCTACAACAGCCTTGCCGGTTCCTACTCGCCGAGCAAGAGGGTGGACGGCTCGCGTAATGGTGAGCCCGCCGGCCCTCCCTCCTATCAGGACGAGTGGGTGTCTGCGATACCGCGATGGCTTCACGTCTCGTACTGGACTGGGGCGTCTGAAGAGGAACTATCTTACCACGGCATCGCCCTATCCGTTTCGGACGCCACGCAGAACCTACCTTGTGACGAGTTTCCGATTCGCTGCCGAATGTACGACCTGCAGATGAGAAGCGTCATGGAAACGAATGAGATTGAAACCAAACCTCTGTATACCGACCCCTGTTTCCCACTCAATGCGGTACTAGCGAACCAGGCGCCTAAACCGCAGTTTGACTTGGATGGCAATGTCATTGTCAGGAATATGCGTGTCCCAGAAACCCTCTTTGACCATGTGTTCGGTTTCCAGAAGTTTGCACCAGACAGACACAGCAAACCCGGCGAGAGATCGCTATGGAAGCAGTTGCAAGAGTACGACGACTGTAAAGCCCGCCGGCCTAAGCACCCGAGTGCCAGCTCTTCAAGGCGCAGCCGTGACCACGATGAGGCCCCGAGGCGGCAGACTGGAGATGATACAAGCTTGTTGGCAACTTCCTTTACGAGCCGCCGGCCATCGACAGCAACACAGCAGACCCTGCCCGACCTCTCTCCATATCACCGTCCGGCCTCCCAGAGGTTAGAATTCCAACCGGGCAGCCGCAAGGGCACAGGCGCAGAGTCCAGAAAACCCGAGCCCAAGGCGCCCTCGTCACCTCTGAAGCCGCCTAAATTCATGCGTCACATTAGCCTTGGTAACCGGGGTTTCGGTATCGCCGCCCCCAAGGTGGCGACGGCGGAGGTCAGCATGGAGAGTGTTGGCGCTTCCAAGACCCTGACGCCGTCTCGCAGTTCACAAGACCTACGGATGACGCCGTCCAAGACGGGCCAACGCCCCCCCTCCTCTCGTGGATTGAACCCAGGAACACCCGCTTCTACCAACGTTTCGCCCTTTTCATTTGCCTCGAGGCCTCAATTCCCTGCAGACTCGCCCAGCCGGCCCATTATCATCAGGAACCACTCACTCGAGCCTGCCGCGAACATGCTGTCCGGCTCCATTCTCGCAACCACTCTTCGACCGGAGCCGGTGGGCCAGGACCGCGACTTCCAGTACTCTAACGCCATCAGAGCGGAAGATGCCAAGAAACTCTACAACTCCAAGCTGCTTGCCGGAGCCATCCCAGAGCTGCCGTCTACCTTATCTCCAAACGCCGCCCTGTCGCCCTGGCTCACGCTGCTGAATCCATCTAATCCGGACACGAACGATGTTGACATGTCCACGCTCTATAGCCGATGGCAGCACGTCTTTCCAAGGCCCCAGGAGATGAGAATCATGAAATGGAAGAGCCTGAGCTCCCCGGCTGCGGTGCCGCTCACAACGGAATATTTCCCTTCGAAAACGCAGTTTGAGACTGAATACGAGCGCCAGCCTTACAACGTGTCTCAAAATCTCGATGATGAGCTTCAGGAAGAGCCTAGATCGCGTGACGAATTGCTACGTGAGCTGATTAGCCTCCGACTCGTCCAAGGTTTTCAGATCGTGGTCGGCCCGGCTGTTGCACGGGCTTTCGGTCAGAAGCAGGTCAAGATTGCCGACATCTTCTCACGGAACCACGTGATGGAGGACGGCATCAGCATTTTCATGTCTGTCGGCAACACGATTCACCAACTTTCGTGCGTGAACGGCACCGAGGTTGAGGTCAACATTTTCGTTCGGAAGCCGATCGAGGCGCTTACACAGTCCTACAGCGCGCCGCCACGGTACAAGCCGGCAATTCGGACCCTCCTGGACGCTGCCTACGGAACGAGCGAATTCGACCTCGTCTCACCCAGAGCGGAGAGGAACTGGAATTACATCGACGCGTTTGTCGCGGGCCACAACGACGAGCTGTCGGAACATCTCCGGTTCTGGCGTGCTAGATTTGTCTTGATTCCTATGACAGGCCGGCGCTCGTCTCTACCAGGAAATGAAACCGGCGACAGCGAAGAAGAGATCCGCATCGAAGGCATCAGGAAACTCGCCCAGATGTGGCAGAGGCACCGCTATGTCCCTCCCAACGAGAGGCGGCTCCAGGGTTCGGGCACCCGGACGAAGAGAGATATGAACCCGTTAGATATCGTCTACAAGACCGAAGACCCTTCTGTGGTTATCGCTGCCGAGCTCGAGACTCTGCCTCTCCTGGAGGGCTCAGACCGAAAAGGCCAGCTGGTGAGGAGCCGACAGCCGTTCTCCAAGAAGAACCTGAACCTGGCGGCGCTCGCCGAGGTTATTCAGCAGCCGGTGGAAAACGGTGGCGTCCGGATGCAGAACAGGAGATGGCATTTTCGGCTGCACTACAATTGTTTCATTGGTTCGGATATGACCAGTTGGCTTCTGGATAATTTTGACGATATAGAAGACCGCGAGGAGGCCGAGGCTCTGGGCAAGCGCCTCATGGTTTCGGATGACAACAAGGAGGGGAAGAAAGAGGGCGGCCTTTTTGTGCATGTCGAGAAAAGACATCCCTTCAGGGACGGGCAATACTTCTACCAGATTAGCAGTGAGTATGCGAAGCCACACCCACCCAGCTGGTTCAACACCAAGCGGGGCCAAGGATCGGTGCCATCGACGCCAATGGCGGAGCAACCTCCGCGAGACGGACGACCGAGCTTCTCCCGCCCATTATCGATTAGCGAGGAAGACTCGCAGGCGTCGGGTTCGACGACCCCCACCGCCCCTTTCGCGCCGAGTGGCAATAAGCCCAAAGTGGTGTTGAGCAGAGTCATCAAGTACGATGTGGACCACAGAAAGCGATCGTACCGACCCGAGATCGTAGAGCTGCACTACGACAGGCTACACAACCCGGACAACTGCTACCACATCCGCGTGGACTGGATGAACGTGACAGCGAAGCTGGTGGAGGATGCCATAGAAAACTGGGGACGTGAGGCGAGCCAATACGGGTTGCGCCTCGTCGAGGTGCCTATCGCCGAGGCATGCGCCATCAGCGAATACAACCCCTTCCGACGACCATACCGGATTAAGTTGGCCTCGCCACCGCCAGATCAGTCACCCCTAACCTACTATGACCCAACCTCGTTCACACCTCAGGTGCAACCGGGCCGGCTCTTTTACCAGAAGGCCATCCTCCGCAAATTCGATTTTGTGCTGGACCTCGAGGCGGCATCTAATTTCCCTAGCGACGTGGATGTGTCGTACTCATGGGGCAAGCCGGATTTCAAGTACACGCAGTATATCCATCGCTCAGGGTCGCTGCTGGCCGAGATCACCGACGAGGGGCATTTTCTACTGCTCGCGAACAGACTCTACAGCAGCCGCGCTTTTGCTGCGCGCGAAAGGGAAATGCAGAAGGAGCTCCGTGGTGAGCAGCAGCAGCAGCAGCAGCATCAGCAACAGCAGCATCAGCAGGGGCCGGCGGCAGTAGTAGCAGGCACGCCAGGAATAGGTACCTCCATGCGCGTCATCACGCCAGGCTCATACACGCCATATGGCCTGCCGACGGCCTCTTCCCCCGCATCGTCTCCAGCCCTGAGGCCAACTGCCAATGCTAACACCACCACCTCCTCTTCTCTCCTCTCCCCGAGCATCCGGCCCGTGCTATCTGGGCAGGCCTGTGCTAGCGTGACGCCGGGCCAGGGGCAGCAGCAGCTGCGAAACAACAGCAGTACCGCCATCCCCCCAACCACCACCACCACCACCACTACCACCGCCACCATCACATCATCGGCGGCGCTTGCAGGCGCCACAGCAGCAACAGCAGCAACAACAGCAACAACGAACGGGCAAGCGTGGTCGACTTGGACGACGCAGGAACCGGAGTGGATCAAGGACGAGCTTGAGACGTTCTGCCGCGACGCACAAGCGCTCGAGGCCTTCTACCGGGACCTCCGGACGGCGCCGCCGGCGACGACAAGCGCGGGTGGAGCGGCCATGACCCCCGCATTTGTACCTACAGGTGCAGGTGCTGCATCTGTTGCCGTGTCTGCGACACACGCCAATGCCGGCGGTAGTGGTGCTGGTGCTGTTATGACTAGCGTGCCGCCCGAGGGGAGCATACCTGTTTTGGGACTTCCGCCGGGCCTCTTGGCGGCTGCTCCTCCTCCGCCTTCATCCTACTCTTCTCACGCGACGGCGGATGCGCCTTACGGTGCTAGTGCTGCTGCTGCTGCTGCTGCTGCTGCTGGGGAAGTGGCGGCCAGCCCGAGAGCGGCGAGTCCTAGCCCGGCGTTCATGTCGGCAAGTCAGCTGCTGAGGAGAGGGAGCGTGCAGTACGAGGGGATCTTGGGGGGGTTCTCGCTCAGAGGAATCAGAGAAGGGGATAGGGATAAGGATAAAGATCGGTAAAGGGGGAGAATCAAGGAAGGCGCAGCTGATAATTGCAATGGGGGGGATTGGATATTCCATATATACTGCTCAAGAGATTAATGGCTTACTCGCTAAGCGTCTATCTAATATGCATCTGTATTGGTGAGATTTGTATATGAATGTATGTGGGAACATCCTATCTGCTGCCTTACCAGATATCTACTCAGGACGAACCCTTTGCAGTGATCTCTTTCCATCAGCAGTGTCTGTCTGTCTGTCTGTCAGTTTGCGATTGGGTGATGCGTATATCCGTACAGCAGGAGGCCTCACCAAGTTGAATACTGCGGGCGTCCTCGGATTCAAACGGAGAACGCGATTCGCGCCGCACAGCACACAGCACACGCACCAAGCGTGCCCATTCCTTGGCGGGCGGGTGTGGCGCAGATCAAGCGAGCACCAAGCATTTCTCGGCGAATGCTTGATTTCAGGGCGTTTGGACCCCTGCCCTGCTTGGCATTCCTTGGCGTATTGCTCCCGACACTCCAGGGCAACGTGCGAACGAACTGCCGGGAAGGTGCGAATCGAAATTAAATCATCCGAAGCCATGTCCCAGGAAGGCAAGGGCGCCACGCAATTTCAAAGAAGGGTAGGCGTGATGGAGTAGCGAAGAAGATCTGGCTCCTTTCCTTCTTTGGGAGACTCCAGATACGGATAATCGCGACCGCGTTCTTTGTTCGCCTCGTTCGCTTTTTGCGCCTAACTTGGTCGTAGCTTTTTATGTTACGTCTTCCTTTTCTATTTATGCCTGGAACTGCAGGAGTAACATTTTGCACATTATTATATTGACACCCAATTACCCTCCGAACTGTCGGATTTCAAACGGCAGTTGGTATGCACGGGTCAATGCGAAGTTCTCTTCCAAATTGGCGTTGATCAAGGCACCTTGCCTCCAGATAGGATTACACACGACTGCGGTAACGCTAGCTCGTGGCGTCGAACAAAGCAACGACTAGAGCCAGCAAAGGGCCGTCTTGTGTTTGGTTTCACACGCACAGCGCCGGAGTTCCGTTCCCCACCAGACCAACAAAAAAACGGCGCATCGTCGTCCTGTCCAAGACGGATCATAATCGTGGGTCTTGCGTCTCCCCCATCGCGGCTACATCGAGGCGGCTTCCCGGGTAACGATTCTAATCCGTGAATCAGACCGGGTTTTGCTTATATTTCGGCCTTTACTCTCTCATACCATCACTGAGTTGGACTTCACTTGCTATTCGAGTCTACGACGATTGATCCAGGAAACTACCGACTAGCAGATATGGCGTCTTGTAAGGGCCTCCGGCATGACAATGCGCCCTCGGTGAACAACGGACTGGCGCTAAACAAAGACAGACAATGCCTACCGTAACAGGATGCAAGCATCCAGAGAAGCCGGGCATGGCACGCCCTGGAATCCGTTTTCCCACACCAGCAGCAGAAGCATGTCGTTGCCGCACACACATGGTGGGACTGGCGGTGATCTTGAATGCCAACGACTTGCCCCTGCCGCCAGCGCACCAGATATACCAAGGTCATCCGGTGGGGAGAGTAAGGAGACGGAAGCCCCGCGCCCGGAGACTGGAGAGTCAAGCGCGGAGCTCCGCCCCTCCAACCACGTCGCACAGGAAGCATCAGCCACAACAATGCATGGCGTCCTTCGCCAGAGAACGATCGCCAGAGAGTCGTCAGATGCTACGGCACTGCCCGCCTCGGAGTCGGGCAAGACCAAGAAGGAGAGGACTTTCTTCAAACATATCACCCCAAAGGAACCCTTTACAGTTAGGAACCAAATCCAACGGACCCTTTTTGGCAGTTGGATCAACATCCTCCTGCTCGCCGCCCCGGTGGGCATCGCTATCAATTACATTCCCTCCGTTAACCGCGTTGCCGTCTTTGTAGTCAACTTCATCGCCATCGTGCCTTTGGCCGCTATGCTTGGCTTCGCCACAGAGGAGATCGCGCTGCGGACTGGCGAGACTATGGGCGGCCTGCTGAACGCCACATTTGGGTATGTTCCCTGCGCAGAATCTCGGGCATCGTTTTCGTACTGACCTCCGTCCTCAGTAACGCCGTCGAATTGATTATTGCCATTATCGCCCTGGTTCACGACGAGGTCGTCATCGTTCAGACCTCTCTTATTGGCAGTATCCTCTCCAACCTGCTCCTGGTGTTAGGCATGTGCTTCTTCTTGGGCGGTCTCCGCCGTCACGAACAATTTTTCAACACCACCGTCGCCCAGACGGCTGCCAGCCTTCTCGCCTTGGCTGTCGCCGGCGTTATCGTGCCCACTGTCTTCGACATTGCCAGCGATACTCCAAAAGCAGATGTCGCCAAGCTCTCCCGCGGCACCTCCGTCATCCTTTTGGTTGTTTATGGCGGCTACTTATTCTTTCAGCTCCATACCCACTCCGCCGTGTTTGCTGAGGAGTCGCAGAAAGTCGAAGCCAAGCCCTTCAGGCGCCCTATGCGCAGCCAGAGCCTTAAACATGGTGCCATAGCCCAGGGCTTCGTTGCCCCCGCCGGCGTCGTAGGCGGGCACGGTCTCCCCACCAGCCGCACCGACAACGAAAAGATGCGCGACATGTTAACTAACTCGCCGCGCAAGAATATTCAAAAAAGCGAAGAAGAAGAGGGCGAAGGCGAGGAGCCCCAACTCCACTTCGCCGTCGCCATCGCCACCCTGACGGTCTCAACCGTTATTATTGCATTCTGTGCCGAGTTCATGGTAGACGGCATCAGCTCCGTCACGGCCGGCGGCGCCGTCTCAGCCGAGTTCGTCGGCCTCATCTTGCTGCCCCTCGTCGGCAACGCCGCCGAGCACGCCACCGCCGTCACCGTCGCCATCAAAGATAAGATGGACCTCGCCATCGGTGTCGCCGTTGGTTCGAGCATGCAGGTCGCCCTCTTCATCATCCCCTTGCTCGTCATCATCGGGTGGGGCATGGGCATGGACGCCATGGCCCTCAGCTTCGACCCTTTCCAAGTCGCCGTACTATTTGTAGCTGTGCTACTGGTCAACTATCTCATTGCCGACGGCAAGAGTCATTGGCTGGAGGGAATGCTACTGATATGCTTGTATTGCATCATTGCCGTTTGTTCCTGGTGTACGTAATGCATTTTTTCCTTCTCTCCCTATATGAAGCTACTTCTGAGATATGCTGACACTACCGCACAGGGTATCCCACTGGCCCTGGCCTGTAGAGGAGTGGGAACACCCTGTCATCGTTGTGGATGTAGATGAATTAGGCGATCAGGGCCGATCTAAATCGTGGAGCATGTAATGTACATGTATGAATGTGTAGGAGATACGGTACCGGCGTGGTATTTGGTACGTTTTGAACGCGAACATATGGGTTGGCTTTCGAGCAGTGTGTTCGCACTTCGGTTCTTTATAGTATTTCAAAAACTTTGAGTTTTGACTTATTCAGCGTTAGGTGATACCATGTTCTGGATAATGGGGACAAAGACGATTGATATTATTAAAGTCGACGTTTCCTCCTCAAACTTTAATTTGCAAACCAATGTATGGAAGTGTTAAAGGAGGTATACTGCAAGTCAATGGTCGCCAAGGTACTGGGATGGGCGTTTCTCTTTGCTCACTGTTGATTATGCCCGCCGCCCTCGGTCCCCTTACCTTGGCGTGTTGTTCGATGACTATTGAATCCTGCGGGGAAAAGCTAGAATTAGACCTTGATGTACGACAGTATATTGCGGAGTACACCAGAGAGTTTAATATCAGATGAATAAAGACCTAACTCCTTCACAATCTCACCGCCCTATTCGAAGGCACAGCCGGTCGAGCTATACAGACGGAAGGTGGTCTATTACGATACAACTAAGTTCTCTCCTTGTTGCCGAATGTCACCCATTCCCTATTTGGATTCATCCAAATCCAGGCGATGCACCAAAATACCTCATGCAATGCAATACAATGCAATATGACACTAAACAACATGTTGAGTTCTGATGTCTGTAAGAACGAAGAAGAGTAGTGAAATATAGAAGAAAAACGAACAAAGTAACAAAATGAAGGTCGGCCTTCTCAGCTACTCCCCAAGATTCTCGAATACGCATCATCCACTTCGCCCGCCAGCTCCAGGAGTGTCACAATGACAATCTGGTGCGTCAGGTTCGGCAGCCGGTCGCGGTTGAGGCCGATCCACTCGAGGGGCGGCGTCGCCTCGCCCATGTCCCGCAGTTGCGGCGTTTCGATCACGGGCGGCTCGAGCGCCACGTACTCGTACTTAGACTGCGGCACTTTGACCTCGGCCGTAATCTTGTTGCTGCTGCCGGTGGTGGTAGTGGTGGTGGTGGTGATGGTGGCGGCGGCTGACTGTTCCTTTTGTTTTTGATTGTCTTCTGAAGGGGTGGAACTGGATGTTGCTGCTGCTACTGTGGCTGAAGCGGCAGTGCCACCGCCGTTGTTGGGCAATACACCCGTCACCCTGATGGCCGTGACATTCGGCAGCTCCCTGCCCCAGGTCTGTGCTAGCGTCCTGGAATGATTGGCCCACATGCCACGAATATAGCTGATACGGCTGTAGTTCCAGCCGACCTCGACTTTGCCTTCGAAAGCGCTCTTAAAAATGTAGTCGATGCGCTTCGATTCGGGCCGTTGCCACGTCTGCATGACGGCCTCTACCTTCGGAACCTTGAGAATCGTGCCACCTCGAGATCCTGTCGCACTCCGCACAACGTCTTCAACCGACAGTTCACTGAGCGTCCTTGGCGCGCTGCTTCCCGCCCTGACGCCTGCGAGACCTATGCGCAGCTGGCCGAGCGTGAGACCGAGAATACTGTGGATGCGCCCGTCATCTTCCACTGACGCGGCGAAGCGGGCTTGCGCGTTGAGCGCTTCCATCTTGAAAACCTGGTGATCTGAGAAGGTGCTTGGGAAAACGCCCAGGTTTAAAGCCCTAAGAGTGACGACGACGTCCGTGTCGAGCGAGATGGGGGACTTGAGGACTCCGTCATCGCTCGTTGACTTGGGAATGCTGAGTCGCTGCATCACACCCGGAGGCGGGGAGACTGATTTTCGCTGCATGTACCTTTCAATCTCTTTTAGTGAGATTTCGAAGTTCGCCTTGCGTTCTTGAACCAGCCGTTGAAAAGCTTGGTAAAGAGCGATGCCTTGCGCTGTCGAAGTGGTGGTGCCAAACACCTGAACAGCTTCACCGTCAAAGCTGGCCACCAACCGATCACCGCTCCCGTCCCGGCTGCGGCGGACATTGTACATGAGGAAGTCCAGCGAAGTGATGTCTGCGACTAGGAAAGCTTGGTAGTCAAACGCAGCCTTGACTCTAAATTGGCTGAAACCAACCGATGCCTGAATCAGAGGCGTTTCGTTGAGTGCCTGCTCCCGGTTCGGCCACTCAATTGCTGTACGCAGCTTGAATTGTTCGAGCGTGATGAACCCGCTCATTCTGCCGGTGCTCTCAATGCCAATCATGCTGAAGCCCAGACACAGGTTTTGCTCCCAGTCGGATGTCTTCTTGGAGGAAACCCAAAAGTCATTGATAGAAAATGTCGACTTTCCCAAGGCCTGGCCGAGGTCAACGACAATCTTGAGCGCCGAGATAGAGATGCTGGCCGTCCAGGGGAAGGCCGCTGTCGCAGCAACCTGCTGGTAACGCTGCACAAGATGTCCTTGAGATGTTTCCGTAACAAGCTTCGCCACTGGCCCAGCCGCAGGGTCTGTAACCTGGCGCGGCAGCCAGATTTCACGAAAAAGCAGAAAATCCTGGAGCTGCTTCGCATTGACCGAGACCTCCGTGGGACTGACTTTGAGGATAGCTGACACACCGTTGGTGCCGCCCAGGTGCTTGCTGTTCAGGAATGAGAGAACAATCGTCTCAACCCTGAAGCTCCCCGTCGACTCTCTGGAATATACATGCTGTACCGATGCCTGCAGATTTGTACATGTTCCCGAAATGGCGAAGAAGTTGCCTTGTTCGGCGGAGCGAACCGTGTTGGCTGTGAAGTAGACAGACTCGAAACTGGCTGTGGCCGCTACTCGCGCAATAGGTTGGCAGCTCAGCGAAAACTCCTGCTTGCAGATGCGCAAGCCTAGGTTAAGCTTCATTCGGCCGAGGACGGCCGTGGGATCAGCAGTGAGAATGCTGTCCTCTTCGGGCAGCTTGACCTTAGCGGCAGCTTCTCGCGCCTGGGCAACTGGTTTGTTTGTGCTGTCGCGGCTGCTCACCACTTTCTTGATGCTATTGCTGATATCCACCACCAGTGGTACCACAGAGGGATACAAAATGTTGCTTGAAGCATCGATTTTGACCTCAGCGTGAAGCGACGGGTCATCCCTGCCGTTGTCCGTAAATTCCAGTTTCCATGCCAGGCCGGGCGATTTCAACGTCGTACTGCTCGTCGCTTCGTCCGGGCCCAGCTGCCCTTGTTTTCCAGAGCTGCTAGGCCGCGCCAACTTCGTGGCCGAGATTATATCAGCGGGCTCCTTCTTGCCAATGAGGCGCACAACGGCTCCTGCAAAGTCTGCGTCGACAAGCAAAGATTCGAGTCTTTTTCCTCCGAGAATGTTCTTTCGCGGCGCTTTTTGTGACTGCTTCGCTGCTGCTTGCGGTGAGGTCGCCACGCTGGGGTTCCAATTCTGCGACGCTTTTTGGATATTCTTGAATGACAAACTGATCGAGTCATTTAAGTGTGCTGCGGGGATAATGAAACCTGAGGTTATCCGTACGTCCAACGGCTTCCCAATCGCCTGGAAAGCAAGGCGACGGGCGTCGGCCGTAGACACGTAGGCGACATTGAAGATGACTTCTGGTAGTAGTGCGGAGTTTGGAGAACGAAAATTCTTGTCATGAGACCGATTCAACATCTGGACCTGCAGGTCTTGGATGATCAACCTCGCCGAGTTCTTGCTCCGGGTGCCGAGCTCAATTCTCGAGAGAGAGAGAACGAGGTCTTCCTTGCCAACAGACGGCTCCTCCTCTGCACTGTTGACCAGCCAAGCCATTCGAAAACCGCAGATCTCAAAGCTGTACGTGATGGAAGATAGGAAAGTGTCGATGAAATCCGTTTCCTCTGTTGCTTCCTCATCATTAATAGCAATGCGTGGCTTAGACTGTCGGAATTTCCGCAAATACCCTAGCTCACGAGAGGTGTCTAGGTCTTTAATCTTGTCGCCCATATAGCCCAGAACATCAACGACGGTGGAAATGGTGTCAGGAGAGAGGTTAATCTCGAACGTGTCGCTCTTAACGTGGAAGAACCTCCGATCCTTGCCGTCCTCCCCGGGCCGGGAAGAGGCCGAGATCAACGCGTTAAAGCCGAGACTGCCGCATGATTTCATGGTTTCAACGCTGCCCTTCTTGATCTCAAATGCAACACGACGCAAGTTCATGTTGAAATTTGGGTACGTTAGTACTGGGCCATTCTGCTCCAGCCGGTTCGAGACACCAAGATGCACGCTGCCGAGTGCAAATGAAATATGTGCCAAGGGCTCGGCCTCAATCTTCAGCGGGCTATTTCCAAATACCTCGAGACCGGCAAATGTTAGGTTAACGGCGTAGGCTAAAGGTATCGGTTGCTTCTCCGCTGTTTTCTCCGCTGGCGTTTTGACTACCAGCCTTGCTTCCCCTGTGACTTCTTCCAGGTGCTCCTGAATGACTTTGACCTGTTGTTGTAGCTCGTCGACGACGTTGGAAATTTCAGGGCGGTTTAGGGCTGAAAGTAAACTGTACACAGCGGACGCGTCCAGCTGCACCAGTTCGACGGATGCAAACACTGTCACTGAGTGCTCTCCCGGCTCCATGTGGCTCCGAATTCGTCCATTCGTTGGCGGTATATGAAGAAGAGAGATGCTTCGAGAGCTGTTGTTGACCTTGATTTGCATGTCATGGTCATTTTCCTTGATATCAAAATCAAATATGATCTCTCGGCCAAAGTTCGCTGCCATTGCTGCCCTGCTAACTGTTCCATGGACCGAGTACGTTAGGGAGGGCACAAGCGGAAGACTGACGGTGTACCTGTCCATAAACAGCGCGACGTTGACTCTGAATGCAGACAGTCGATCGGAAATTTTTTTAGAGGATGGGACAGGTTGAGGCGGAGTGGGTAGCTGATCCTTTAACCGGTATAACTGCACAAATTCGTCGCGGACCAGTAGGTCACAGACCTCTGCTAAAGTAACAGGGTCCTGCTTTACCACGAGGCTTAGATACTGGTTGCTAGCCGCCGCCTTGATGGTGTGAGAGTCGGTTGTTGGAAGAGTCCGCAACTCATGGGACACGAAGACACTGGGTTTGTCCATCACCAATTTCGCCAACTTCTGGCGATGACTTCGGAGGCTCGAAGTGACAGAGTCACATTCGAGAATCAAATTTGTGTCCAGGGTGTTGTCAGCAAAGCCTCGAATAAGTATGGACGCTCGGGCTCCGTTGCTGAAGGAGGCGGAATATAGGTTGACGGCCTCTAGAAGCAGCGACCCATGGCCGAGAGACACAACACAGTGAACAACACCCTTGGGTATTTGCTTCGATATGGTTGAGGCGGTGGCTTGCTGTTCGTCTCTTGGACTTCGAGGAGAAGTTCCTGATCGCATGTTTTTTGCGAGCCTCAGAAGGTTATCTGCAAGTTCGCACAGTTCCCAGTTCAAACTGACAGCAGCATCCTCACACGAGAGATTCAAAGTGGTCGAGGGCCCTGCGGAATCGCCCATGCTGTCTCTTTGCTTGGTTTGGATGGCTGGCTTAGTCTGGAGCCTTAGAGTGATATCCACCAGGGTAATCTCGTTTTGCTTCGGTCCAGGGTTGAGCGCGAGCTGCAACTGTCTCACTTTTGCAACAGCAAGGGCCGGCTT
The DNA here is from genome assembly GCA_033296725.1 of Corynascus novoguineensis. Taxonomy (NCBI): domain Eukaryota; kingdom Fungi; phylum Ascomycota; class Sordariomycetes; order Sordariales; family Chaetomiaceae; genus Corynascus; species Corynascus novoguineensis. The sequence continues at coordinate 478,821 of MU857605.1, forward strand.
TTTCTGGGAGGAAGGCTTAGTGCCAACAGAATGCCCATATACCACGGCGAGAAGCATACTCTCCTCAATATTGCTCAGATCCCAGCTCCTCCATCTCTCGAATGCTGTGATGGCTTCTTGCCTCAACTCAGCTGTTGAGACCGGGCACGGAGCGAGAGCATGCAACCTAATCTGCTCTTTTTCGTTTGGTCCCAAGGTCGTCCACATCTGCCGAAGACGCATGGCCAGCTTCCACGAGTCGAATGTTCGTAGATGCTGACGCGCGGAACGAAGAATGGCAGAAGGACGTATGAAGAATGCCGGGTCGGGAGCTGTTTGTCCCGCGGCGACGAGACGGTGCACTAGATTTTGTGCCGCCAGTTGTTCTTGTGACGATAGCCCAGAGAAAAGGTCACCTAGATCAGACACTAGAACGCCCGTTCGGTGCACCAAAGATGCCAAGTAGTCAACCTTTCCTGACGATGTGCTTCCATGGATGCCACCAACTTCAGCATCCAAATATGTTACACCTTTGTTACCCATCGAAACCAGGATATTGTCAACTCGGATAAGGGCGGCTGCTTGGGAGCTATCCATTCCGCGAAGTCTCTCTGCCGCTGATAAATCCATCGAGTCCAGCCTCAAGTGAAATGAATTCTGAGTCGTCTTTGATTCCGGCTTGAAAGCGTCCTCCCACATGCTTTGAGACCGTGACATGAAGGAGAGTTTGGTGAGAGAGATGTCATATTGATCCTGCTCGTCGCCTGCCTGGTTGAGGGAGTCTGACTCCGATGAATTGACTAACCGAAGGTTGAGATGCGGAAGTTTGACCAGCAGGTCATTAACACGCCCTTTCATTCCCTGATTCTTCTGTGCATCGAAAATCCGCTTCATCGAGTCGATTTGCAGCGAGTCCAGGACGTAATCTGGGTCCGCTTGTTGCAGGGATGAGAGCAGACTCGCCACGTACCGTAGAGACGTAGGGTTGCAAAACGCTGCTAGGCCGGACGGCATTTCGAGAAGCACGCTCGAGTACGCGCGCTCTTCATCAAACAGAGCCGAGTCGACATCACCCAGATCGAAACTCACTGAGCTATGGTCATTTGACTCGCCATTATCCTTCTCAATACTTCTCATCATTGCTTCTCCGTGACTTGGTCTAATATTCTCAAGCGGAAAATAGGGTGCAAAGTACTGGCTCGAGAAAGCAACAGTATTGTGAGCGACATCATGCTGCTCGGGCTGGTCTCCGGGCATGCTATAGAAAGCGGAATGACGAGTGGATGGAGAAAGCTCTCGGCCTTGCATCGGCGAATTGCGTTCTTGACTGATTCGAGTACTCGGAGCACGATGGTTGCTAAGACGTTGACGTTCAGGAAACATCTCTGCTCCACTTGATCGCCCTGGTTTGAATGGCTTGCGTACGCTGCCCTGTGCTGAGCTAGCCGGGGACAAGAAGGAGGATTTGTGACGCAGGACTTGTGAACGCCTAGAGCTCGTCTTGGAACTCAGTGATGTTCCATCGTCCTTGAAAATTCCTGAACGCATCGGCAAGGGAATTGGCGGTACGCTCTGGGCAGGAGGCGCCACGAAATCGGGGGTGAATTCGTCAGTAGCAAGGCCTGGAATGACGAGAAAGGGAGTCCTGTGCGTCCGCTGATCATGCTTGCGAACGAGCTCTTGCTGAATATCTCTCTCCCGCAAAAAGTTTGCCTTACGCCCAATGATTGCCACTCGCACGCCCGTCTCTACTATGGCGTCGGCATCCACTGGATGCTGTAAGCGAGCTTTGTGTCTTGTGGCCAGATCTGCGTTGAGACAAGACAATCTGATGTCTGGAATGCTAATGTCGGCTTTTCGAGAGTAATGTGAACGAGCCCAGTCGTTGTAGTTGACATCAATCGCGCCGGTTGAGAAGAGGAACGCGGCCTCTTCGACATGAAGCCAGATGCGGACCGAGTCCACGAAGATGCGGAGGAAGGTAACGTCATGAGCAACGACTGAAGAGAAGGGTATCAGAGCATTTTCGTCGTCATCAAAGGTGAACGCAAAGGCTTTGCCTGCGCTGGCAAGGGTCGTGAGGAATTCCGTGGTACATTCGCCGGTGATTGCACCCAGCGACAGATCCCAATTACACATGTACGTTGGCTCGGTAGGTGGGAGGCCGAAGAGACGATGGCCATAAACATTGAGGCCGTCTATGAACAATTGCGTGCTCGATGTTGCGCTCATGGGAGTTTCCGCTCCTGCTTCAGTATTGCCCAGCGAGAGATTCAGCGGGGCTATTACCAAGTCCATATCCATGTAGTAGCTGGTGAAGCGCAAATCCAGACACAGACTTGCTGTGTCGATCTGTATGTGACGTTCCGAAGAATAAAGGTTGGCAGGAAGCAGGACTTTTGGATCGTCAGCCCTGATGCTAAGTATGACATCAAGATCATTTGCTTTCTTAGGCGGGGGTTTGTTGGCAAGCTCGGCCTCTGGGTTGTTCTCTCTCAACCGAAGCATGTCTTGATATTCCTCCAGTGTTTTGAAGTGCATGTCCTCCCCGAAGTAGTTGTCCTTGACCATGAGAAAATAGCGGATGGTGAAGCCATGGAGGGTTGCCGTCGGCGACTGTCCGCTGATGTTCAAGACCAGCGTGTCCGTGTTTGCAGGCGATGTGGTTGCGTTATAGTGATAGCTGCCTTCAACAACTAAATTTTCCAACCTCCCAACTTCTTTTGACGCAAGAAATTGTGCTTGCGTGTTCCATGGCGGCAAGTGAAGATCGATTACCGCAGTGTCGGTACGGATGTTGAAGGGGATGGCATTCTCACTAGGTCTGTAGTAGTCAATTGGAATGCACGTCTCCGATGTAAGCAGTGGACTGGAGACGATAAGATATGTGTTATCTTCCGGGTCCGTGGGATTGTTGACGATGTTTGCGTCGTTGAGGTTCAAGAAAATCCGGACGTCCTGAAGCTGAAGATTGAGATAGTATTTGAAGGGCGTGAAGACCAAGTAATCAACCGGAGGCCCACTCGTCCAGTCATCCACAAGATCAATCAGCAGGAAGATATGATCCCGTAGGATGTAAAGCTCCGTCTGGTCGCTGTGAACGTTGAAGTACCATTGGCGGAGACCATTCCAGCTCAGCGGTGTCGAGAGATCGCAGGATATCCTTTGCCGCCGGGACCTTAGGAACAGCTCATGATTGATGCTCGTTGTGACTTCGGCGCTTGGTAGGTCTACATCAAGCGTGTTGGTGTAACCTGAGAGGCTAGCAACCATGTCCATCGAGTACGATACAGTGGTGTTGGCAGGAACCTTGAGGTCAAGCCACCCGTAGGGCCGTTGATGTAGCTCAGTAGGCTGGTCCGATTTTTTGGATCGACGAGCCTTGCGCGTGTCATGGCGCTGCGGCTTCGGCTGGGCGGGTTCTTTACCCTTCCATTTCCAATTTTTCGAAGCCTCCCGTACCGGAACGCGGATAGTGGTGGCATCCGTGACCTCCAAGTAAAATTTGAATTGGGTGGGCATCCGATAGGCACCCGGTGGTAAGGTTTTGGCTGGTACCGAGTCCTTGCAAAGACTCGGGACAAAAATGCGTTGGAGGTCTGCTCGGTGTCTGTCGGCCCAAGGGCCATAGCTAATTGAGCCTCCGTGGATGGACAAGCTGATAGCCCAAGCTGGGGGTTCGGAGCCGTTGATAGTGGTTGCCTGCTCCGGAAATTTCTCCTGTAACGATGTGGGTATTGACCCAACTTTCCCAGGCACGTCCCAGAACATCGTCAGAGTCGCCTCGGGGCTATCCAGAAGCGTCGGAACAGCAGCATACTCTGATGACGCCCACCGTGACTTTTGATCCTCGGCGTCGTCAGAAAGATACCTTGACAGGCCTTGCCATTGGCCCGTCCCAGGTATTTGACTGGCGGCAGTCCCAATGTTCCTACCAGAGGGTGCAAGAGACTCGACGGATCTGAAATAGAAAGGGATGATGCTTCTCAGACCTTCGTTGAGCCTGCGTCTTTGCCAATGGAAAAAGGACCGCTTGGGACGGGAGAACGGCCCTTGCGCATCCTGCTTGTCTCGCAATGCTCGGTCGGGCTGCTCTTCTTTGAAGTCCATGTTGTCCTTCATCTCAATCACCGGGTTCTTGAGCCTGAATCGGAAGTACTGCCTGTAGGGATCAAGCGTTTCGGTCTCGGAAGCATCGATTTCGCCAGAAATGGAAGTTGTCTTGACAATCAGAATGGCTTTCGTGTTCTCGTTACCCATCACCAGTGCGGCTTTGTCGCAGGTCAAGTAAACCGGCAGAAGCTGAAGGAACAATGGAAGATCTGCAACGGTGTTTGCAGAACCCCTATCACCGTCCAGAGCACGTTCAGAACCAGAATCGTCTGTGCTGGGCGCGAGATTCTCCGCAACAGTGTTATTAGCAGAGTCACCAGGGGCGAGACCTGCCTCCGCAGCGCCGTGCGGAAAGCGGGCGGGCGACGAGGTCCTCGCTGATTCACACTGGCGACCTGACCGTCTCCGCCGCAGCTGGGCCTGGTGAGAAGTTGATGCGGTTGCCGCCGAGCTATCTCCTTCTAAATCTGCCTTTGGGGTTTCTCGAGTCGAGTTCGATAGTCCGGAGAGAATCGAGTCGTACGCAGGGGTTCGGTTATATACAAACCATTCCAACCCCTTGAGGGACACCTTGACCCGGCATGGGAGCTTAGCAGTGAGTTCCTTCGCCCCAGCATCGGTGTCCCCCTCGGGCTCTTTTCGATTTCCTACATCCACCTCCCGGACCCTACGGAGCCAGTACGCCCAGGTGATGTGTCCATTTTGCACCAGAATTGTTTCGTTGTTGCCATGGTATCGAAGTCCAGTGAAGAAGATTCGGCCGGCGAGTAAGGATATCTGGAGAGCTTTAATGTCGATGTAGACCCCATACTGGTGCCATGTATAAGTTCTGATCCCCCAGGAAACTATTGACGCGAAGACTCGATTGAAATATAGCAGGGAGAACACGGATCTTCGGCTAGTTAGTCGAAGCACACCTCGGCAGAATACGATGGTTACTACTCACAGCACACCGCATCCGATCAAAATCCCGAGGAATGGCCTAGATGAACGGGTTGTCAGTCGATAATCCAGCTTAATGAGCAGAGAGACAATGAAAAGTTGTACGTACGGATGGAACACAATTCCATCAATGTCGGAATAGGAATTGCCGCTCGACATGTCTGCCGCCCCGAGAAACGGTACCGCCGAGCTCCTGTCTGCTCAACACCGACACGACCAAACCGCAAAGCGACTTGGAACCCCTGCCATTCCCTCGGTGCGGAAAGAAGATAGGAGCGACTGATCAAAAATGATGGACACCTTACTCCCGCATAACCAATAACTGTGCTGATACAGCGAATCTGCAGGTTGGATGCGCCCGAGTCCCAACCAATATCCAAGACGCGAACACGCGACTGGAGCTTGCGAACTGCAATTCGAGATTGGAAAGGCATTGCGTACCAAGATGCAGGGAAGTCAAGATCGAAGGAAGCTGCAGGGGTCAGCTGCGGCTGGTGGGTTTGGCCCCGCTCCACTGACCTTCTCTCCAGTCCCTGGGCCCAACTGAAACCCGACATTTAGTTGGGGGGGTTGCAGCTTGTGCCAGTGAGATGAGAGTGGGGCTTTTCAGTTGCGGGAGGGTACCTAGGCTCCAAAACGGGCAGAGCCCAGACTTGAGCGTTGACCTGCGGACCACCCATAGATCCCTGTCCATCCCACTCCATGTTTGGGCCTCCCGCCTCGCGGTCGTCGTCATCAAGTGCGGCCCCAATATACTAGTACACGAGTTTCGTCCACCGACGACGCGCGCCCATCGCAGCCTGATGGCGAATTCTTGATCAAGTCACGACTTGAGAGTTCTGCACTCGTGGTCCCCGGTGACGATGAGGGGAGGCACTGGACAGAAGTTTGAGGCGGCAGCGACCGTCGTCGCCGGCGTCGCGTCCCTCGCCGCGACGCTACTGTCCATCGTGTAAGGAGCATTTTTGGCTTGGCACCTTTGCAGCGGGCTGATTGGAAGCTAACTTTTGTTGTTGGAATAGGTCAATATGGCTACAGACGTAAGAACGCTTCAGCAACCCTCCAGCCCCCGGAGATGGCAGTCCTTGCTTACGACGATATAGTAAAAACTATCGAAAGCCGCTTCTTCAACGATATGTGGTCCGAATCCTGCTGATGTACGGTTTTACAATCAATGTCGTTGGCACCAGGGGTGCTGACTAGGTGTTTAGGATTCCAATATACTCGGTAGCTTCTTGGACCAGCATGGTCTCCGAGACAGCAGCCGACGTTCTGGATCCCATCCGAGATATCTACGAGGTACTGCTCGTTCGAGTTTGTCGGTGGTCGAATACTAACCCATCTAGGCCTTTACGATATACACCTTCTTTCAGCTGCTGATTAACTACCTTGGCGGTGAACGAGCTCTCATCATCATGACGCACGGCCGCGAGCCCATCGATCATCTCTGGCCGCTCAACCATGTCCTGCCGCGTGTTGACATTTCTGATCCCCACACGTTTCTTGCCATCAAACGGGGCATCTTACAGTATACGTGGCTAAAACCATTCCTTGCCCTGGCAACTATCATCATGAAGGCTACGGGGACATATCAGGAGGGCTATATCGGGCTCAAGTCAGGCTATTTCTGGAGCGGCATCATTTACAACATCAGCGTCACCGTCAGCCTCTACTCGCTAGGGTTGTTTTGGGTTTGCATGCACAATGACTTAAAACCTTTCCGGCCGGTTCCTAAATTCCTCTGCGTTAAGCTCATCATATTTGCTTCATATTGGCAGGGGTTCTTCCTGTCGATTCTCGTCTGGCTAGGTGCCATACCGGACCAGGTCGAAGGCTATACGCCCGACAACCTCGCCGCGGCCATCCAAGATTTTCTGATTTGTATTGAGATGCCGGGTTTCGCCATTGCTCATTGGTATGCATTCTCTTGGCATGATTTCGCAGACAATAGGATTGCGTCGGCAAGAATGCCCGTCCTGTATGCAGCAAGGGATGCCTTTGGGATCCGCGATCTTATTCAGGACTCCAAAGAGACTTTTTCGGGCGATAAATACGGCTACCGCATCTTTGACTCAGGAGACAAGATCATGGCCCACGAGGCTTCTCGGTCGAGGCTGGCCCGGATCAAGGAGGGGATGCGGTATGAGCGGGGAGGCAAGGGGAAATACTGGCTACCAAGGCCGGACGAGATCAACCAGACAACACCACTCTTGGGAAGCAGTGGCGAGGGAAGCAGGAGAAACGGGTCCCTATCTCCACACACTAATAGCCTGGAGGAGCCCGTACTCGACCCCGACGAAGAGCGCTTGTACGAGAGCGCTCGTAAGCTTGAGTATGGGGATTGGAATGTGAGTAGCCAGCCGTTCTGGGTCTTGATCTTGGTCAACTAACGGCGTCCGCCTCAGTACCCGGTTATTACAGCAAGCGAGCCGGCGAGCGCGCGGTATATGTCGCCGCACCCCAGCCTTTATCAAAACACGCCCACCGGGAGCTTCTACCAACAGGCCTCGTCGAATTCAGTCCCCACCCTTGACTCAGATGCTCCTTTGGAGAGACGAAAGAAACAGGCACCGGAAGGTCCTCAGGCTGGGGTTGGCGATAAAAAAGGCAAGAAGAAGGCTCTTGTCGACGCCCAAAGCCCCAGCTCGACCCACGAGACGGGCATGGATCCTCTCGAAATTGCTTACGGTCAAACGGTTGGAACACATTCACATATCAAAAGAGAGGACTTCCGGGTCGACACGAATAGCGGACAGCACAAGCCTCACCAGGAGTCAGCCAAAGCATCTTGGCAGCGTCAAGTCCGCAACGAGGATGAACATCTTTCAGGAGAATCGTCCCGTGAAGGGGAAGACGAAGACGGAGACGGCAGGGCAGGTCACCGCTCAAGTCCAAGTTATGGATTCGGCGAAGAGGATGAGTTTCGGAATGTATGGGGACGGTGAAGCGACAAGTTACATCTCGCCGCTTTAGTGTCTTTTGGGTGTCGGCGTTGGCGGGATCCTGTTTTGATACCCTCCTCGGGCGTCGAAGAGGCGCGTGGCTATGCGAATATGAATGAATCCAGCATTGAACCGGAGTTGTTGGGCCGGGAATTCGCGGCGCCGTAATGCATGGATTGTATACCCCAAAGCTGAATGGGTTTATTCGAAGTGATATCTTCCTTAATTCAGAGCGTCTCGGAAACGCTGCACTAGGGTTACAAAGCACCCTGTAGTCATCGGCAAGCCACGTTCGGAGTGCTTGTCCATAATTGAGTCGTAATTGATACAAAGGGATCGTCCGGTGAGCCTGATATTTTGCCCTTCTGGTCACCAGTTCGCAACCGCGCTGAGTAAAATGACAGGCGCTGCCACGCCGAATGGCTCATCCCATCCCTGTAATGGGTCGCTTGCAACCCGTTTTTCCATAAAGCGGTTGGTACAGCAAAAGAAAAGAGGGGCCAATCACGGATCTTCTACGTCAATATGCGCGGGCCCAAGCTCCAGATGCTCACAATGAGCTTCGGCATGCAGATAGCTTTAAAGAGGCTTGGGAACCTGCTGGCAATTGCCTTTCGCACTAATAACTGTTTTCCCATTGCAATTGTCGAGCATAGAAAGCTGCCAAGGTAAAATTTGAAATCGAGGTATGTTCGCTGTTTCATCAGTATCTTGGGCCGCGGGGTTGCTTCCTGCCCGGATTGGCGCGGAGGGACAAAGCAGGGCTTGACCCTCGCCTGGCCAGTTACATCAGCCGACGCACAACGGGGAGCCAGTGGAGGGGCTGCAAATCGGGACTCGCGTTGCCCCACCATTTCTTTACCCCTCCTTCCTCCCCGCCTGCTTGTTCAGTTTTTCCTCCCCCTCGCAACCGCAATAAAGGCGCCGGAGCAGCTGGCTTTACACTTCCACCTGTCATTGACGCCTTTTTTTTCACCAGCCTTCTCCTGTTTCTCGCTATCGGTCTGGGGCTGATAGCTGATCCACTGAGCAGGTCTGCGGGATCCCTGTCCACTTCCGGGTTCGCCCAACTTTAACCAACCTTAGGTGAAGAAAAAAAATCTCTGCTCCGCGAGATTCTTCACCAAACCTCCGTCACCACCTTAACACACCCATTTTAGCAGGTATCCGTCAAATACCGCCAAGATGGTGAAGTAAGTTCTCTGTCGAGCTCCCTCGCCGCCTCGTCCGATCCGGACAGAGCTGCCTGTCTCTTGCGCTCTCGCGGTGCGCAAAGTTTGACCCTCGCTACCCGCCGGAGATAAGGCGAGACACTCGACAGTAGCAGGTACTGACAATGGCGCCTCGACAGCTTCACGATCGAGGAGATCCGTGCCTTGATGGGTAAGTCTGCGCAGGCCGACAGGCTGAAGCGTCCGAATCCAATGCTAACTCGGCCACAGACAAGCCCACGAACGTGCGCAACATGTCCGTCATTGCGCACGTCGATCACGGCAAGTCCACTCTGACCGACTCCCTGCTGGCCAAGGCTGGTATTATCTCGTCTGGCAAGGCGGGTGAGGCTCGGGCCACAGATACCCGAGCGGACGAGCAAGAACGTGGTATCACCATCAAGTCCACGGCCATTTCCCTCTACGGCACCCTGCCCGAGGAGGAGGATCTCAAGGACATTGTTGGCCAAGAGTCGAAGGGTAGGTTTTGTTCCGGACGAGCCGGTTCGGAAAGGCGTCCAGAGGCTAATAGTCGGGCGTAGGCAAGGACTTCCTTATCAACCTGATCGACTCTCCCGGTCACGTTGATTTCTCTTCCGAGGTTACTGCTGCCCTCCGTGTCACTGACGGTGCTCTCGTCGTCGTCGACACCGTCGAGGGTGTGTGCGTCCAGACCGAGACTGTGCTCCGGCAGGCTCTCGGTGAGCGTATCAAGCCCGTCGTTGTCATCAACAAGGTCGACCGTGCGCTCCTCGAGCTCCAGGTCTCCAAGGAGGACCTCTACCAGTCCTTCTCGCGTACCATCGAGTCGGTCAACGTCATCATTTCGACCTACTTCGACAAGGCCCTTGGCGATGTCCAGGTGTACCCCGACCGCGGCACTGTCGCTTTCGGCTCCGGTCTTCACGGCTGGGCCTTCACCATCCGCCAGTTCGCGACTCGGTATGCCAAGAAGTTTGGTGTCGACCGCAACAAGATGATGGAACGCCTCTGGGTGAGTAATATTCGCCATTCTGATGCAACCTGGCTTACCCTAATCTAACATGTATATAGGGTGACAACTACTTCAACCCCAACACCAAGAAGTGGTCCAAGACCGGCACTCACGATGGCAAGCAGCTCGAGCGTGCTTTCTGCCAGTTCATCCTGGACCCCATCTTCAAGATCTTCTCCGCTGTTATGAACTACAAGAAGGAGGAGATTGCCACTCTGCTCGAGAAGCTTAACCTCAAGCTTCCGGCCGAGGACCGTGAGAAGGAGGGCAAGCAGCTCCTCAAGGCTGTCATGAAGACTTTCCTGCCGGCTGCTGACTGCCTGTTGGAGATGATGATTCTTCACCTCCCCTCGCCCGTCACCGCTCAGAAGTACCGTGCTGAGACCCTGTACGAGGGTCCTCCGGATGATGAGGCCGCCATCAGCATTCGCGACTGCAACCCCAAGGGTCCCCTCATGCTCTACGTCTCCAAGATGGTGCCCACTAACGATAAGGGCCGCTTCTACGCCTTCGGCCGTGTTTTCTCCGGTACCGTCCGCTCGGGTCTCAAGGTCCGCATCCAGGGCCCCAACTACACCCCCGGCAAGAAGGAAGATCTCTTCATCAAGGCCATTCAGCGCACTGTGCTCATGATGGGTGGCAAGGTTGAGCCCATCGATGATATGCCTGCCGGTAACATTGTCGGCCTGGTCGGTATCGATCAGTTCCTTCTCAAGTCCGGTACACTCACCACCAGCGAGACGGCCCACAACATGAAGGTCATGAAGTTCTCCGTGTCCCCCGTCGTGCAGCGTTCCGTCCAGGTCAAGAACGCCCAGGACCTGCCCAAGCTTGTTGAAGGCCTTAAGCGTCTGTCCAAGTCTGATCCTTGCGTCCTGACCATGACCAACGAGTCTGGTGAGCACGTCGTTGCTGGTGCTGGTGAGCTCCATCTTGAGATTTGCTTGAAGGATCTCGAGGAGGACCATGCCGGTATCCCTCTCATCATCTCGGACCCCGTCGTCCAGTACCGTGAGACCGTTTCTGCCAAGTCCAGCATGACTGCGCTTTCCAAGTCGCCCAACAAGCACAACCGTCTCTACATGGTTGCTGAGCCCTTGGATGAGGAGCTTTGCGGTGCCATCGAGAGCGGCAAGATCACCCCTCGTGATGATTTCAAGGCTCGCGCCCGTGTCCTCGCTGACGACTTCGGCTGGGATGTCACCGACGCCCGCAAGATCTGGGCTTTTGGCCCTGACACCAACGGCGCCAACCTGCTGGTTGACCAAACCAAGGCTGTCCAGTATCTCAACGAAATCAAGGACTCTGTCGTCTCCGGCTTCCAGTGGGCTACTCGCGAGGGTCCGATTGCTGAGGAGCCCATGCGCAACATCCGCTTCAACATCCTTGATGTAACTCTGCACGCCGATGCCATCCACCGCGGTGGTGGTCAGATCATTCCCACTGCCCGTCGTGTCCTGTACGCCTCCACCCTGCTGGCTGAGCCCGCTCTTCTGGAGCCCGTCTTCCTGGTCGAGATTCAGGTGCCTGAGCAAGCCATGGGTGGCGTGTACGGTGTCCTCACCCGCCGGAGAGGTCACGTCTTCAACGAGGAGCAGCGTCCTGGTACTCCTCTCTTCACCATCAAGGCCTACCTCCCCGTTGTGGAGTCCTTCGGCTTCAACGGCGACCTGCGCGCCGCCACCTCTGGCCAGGCCTTCCCCCAGTCCGTCTTCGACCATTGGCAGATCCTTCCTGGTGGCTCTCCTCTGGATGGTACTTCCAAGGTTGGCGGAATTGTGCAGGAGACTCGCAAGCGCAAGGGCCTCAAGGTCGAGGTTCCGGGCTACGAGAACGTAAGTTTCACTTCTGATGCCTTGTGGCTTACAGTTGCTAACTTTGGTGATGCAGTACTACGACAAGCTTTAAACAGCGCCTGCCACTCGGCTTGTAACTCGCTGCTTCGTGCCCTCGGCGCTATAAGTGCCGAGTCGCTGGGGTTTTTTCCCCGGCAGCTGACGGAGTCTCGGAGCATGGAAAATAAGCGGAACAGGAGGGACGGTGGGGGTGGAAAGCCAAACCGATGGAGAGTTACTGGCAACCCGGCTTTCTTGCCACATTGTCCTCGGCCTGTTTGTAGTAACGTAGAAATGATTTAGTGCAGTTGACCCATTTTCGACTTGAGATGGCTGTGTGCAACGACGTGTATCTACCGTGAACGGCTTTGGTGGCGGCATGATATTCGGCTATGTCCTAGTGTCATATCGAAATCAACAGTGAACAATTCGCTACCTCCTCCTTTCCTGAAACGAATCCCCGTTCGTTGCTTTGTCGCGGCCATGCCAGACGTCTCGAATATTGTATATACTGGAGACTGTTCCGCACCCTTCAATCAAATAACCATTCCCACTCATTATCTAAATACCACGACAACTGCCCGTACATAGTCTCCTTTACCGTATCACGCCTGTCAAGCCACTCCACTCCCTGGCGAATCGGGCCAAGTGTGATGCCATTCCTCCCTGTCCGTCAATGATCTTGCTACGCCCCCTACGCTCGCATAGGCTCTGGTTATGGTCAAGGCTGAGGCCCAGATACTTGAGGTTAGTGGAGTGGATACTTTTGCTCTTGCTCTTGCCCCGGTTGCTGCTGCGTCAACTGATCGAATTGTACACCCAGAGAACGGAGTCGTTTGGACAGAAGGCCCTCTGTTGCTGCTGACGATGATGATTCTACTGCTGCTACAGGTGGTTGTGATGTTGTTGTGGTAGTTGTCGATGCGGTGACGAGTTGTGTGCTCTTGCCGTTTCCATGAGCTATACCGCCCTCGCTCGGTTGATTATACATCTTTTCCTTGGTAAAATAGATGGTCGTTGCGCTGCTGTTGGTCAAGGTTTCACTGATTCTTTGGCCTGGCATTGCTGAAACTCTTGCGGTGGGCGGGGCGGCGGTCAAGGTTGCCGTTGCCGTTGCCGTTGCTGTTGCGGTTATGATATGGCCATGATCATGTGGCGGGGTTTGTTGTTCTTTCCAAAACGAAGCATTGGTGGGTTGGTGTGCTGGCGCGGCGAAGGTGGAATTCCCGAACGGATTCTCAAAGTGTTGGTGATAATGATCTTGCGAAAGAGGGTGGTGCCCCTGCCCAAACGAGAACCCCGTGCTGCGCCTGCGGAAGGCTCGCTCTGTGGCTAGAGCGGCTGCACTGGGGGATATGCCGCCGAGGTTGACTCCACCGGCAACGTGGCTGGTCCCGAGAGGAGGGTGCATCACGCGTGTTGGCTTGTACGGGGTGAACCGGGGGTCTGGGTAGGTTACCTCGTTGCGGAGTTTCTCTTTGCCGTCTGGGACGCGGTTGGCAAACACCACGCGTATTGATTTGTAGAGGTAGAAGCGGCCTTTGGAAGGACTACAAATGTGTAGGTGGATGAGGTAGCGCAAAATCGGGCGTTCAGGGCCAGGCACTGGGCCGTCCTTGAGCGCCTCTGCTTCGACAATAGGCCCAGCTGAATAACTGCGTTGGCGAATAAAGGTCTTGGTGCCTGGTTCCATGCCTGCTAGATCGTATGGCACAAGGAAGAGCTTGACGGCCGTCTTGTTTTGGTTTTTGATGATGATTTGGAGCTGCCCCTTTTCGGGAATGCGGTATCCCCCCCCGGGGGGCGACCTGAGTGTTCTGGAAGGTCTCTTGGCTTTTGTGGCCCTGGAAGCTCCTTCTCCATCTGAGAGCTCTGCCGGGCCATTGTGGTGGAGAGACCCTTCCTCTACCATGCTTTTGAGATCCTGGTAACGGGACTGCATCTTTCTCCTAGCCCGCTGCCCCTCCTCTGGATTCGGTAGTCCATTTTCGAGATCAATCTGGCCCACATAAGGACTAGGCCCATCTTCCAACTTACTGCCGCCAGAGGAGGTGCTAGGATAGTTATAGAAAACGGCGGAGAAGGGTAGGGAGACGTGAGCCGGACAGCGTAAACTCGCTTTGCATTGACCGAGGCCGAGCACCCCTATTTGTGCTGTAAATTCGAGAGGTTTAGAAGGCGTCGTGGACATGCGGCCTCTCAAAATGCTCTCCTCATAGGATCCTACCATGGATGCATGGTGTAAGGGCGAGGCTTCTGAGCCAAGCGATGGCCGCCGGGAACGATAGAATGCGGGCGTTTGTGGGGACATGCCCGCGATCGGAAGGCTGGCCGTTGAGTGAAGTGATCGCCGGGGTTGATGTGCCTGGTATGGGTAGGTGCTTTCGCGACGAAGGGGAGACTGCCTGTGGTTGGTAGGGTCGCCAAGGGGAGAATGGCCAAGATTGAGTGTGTGACGCCGAGTGTTGCGCGGGCTGTTTGCGTCAATTTTGAAACTATCAAGAGGCAACGTCAGATCGAGATCCTCGTTGCTCTCTGATTGAACGAGTGGACTCGTTGGTGGGTGGTAGGCAAAGCTCGAGGAAAGTGAAGAGCTCAAGGAAGAAGCACCGGATTTGAAGGCCTCTCGCCTGTAGCTGGGCGCGCCGTGGGCAAAATTGAGCGGTGCGTGATCCCTGGGGGGCGAGGTACTCATCCATCCAGTGTGCGCTGAGAGAAAGCGGCTTTCGCTGCCACGAAGGATGGTGCTCTCTTGGGGACCTGCACTCCCTGGAGATAGTTCCACCGGGGTGAAGTTGCCGCTGTGGAGGGCTGACCTAGGGCGCTCGATACTTCGCCCTTCGCACGAAGGTGAACCCATAGTTTGCCGGTCCTGGGTCGCATCCTGCCTTTCGGGGGTGATGGTGGGTGCGGGAAGCAAGCTAGACGAGGCCGGACTATCTGCCGCTTGAGGTGTCCTTGGAGGAGATGACCGCTTGTCCTGGTGGAACAGGGAATCCAGCTATGCATCGTCAGCCCGAGATTTCGTGGATGAAACGGAAGCCAGAGACAAACATACATGGCGGTTGGGAACCCAAGTCGGGCTCTCGCCACGCTTCAACCTCTCGATGAGCTCAGCCCTGTCGGAAACGGCATGAGAGATAGCGTCCGGAGGGGTGACCGGCCGGGGCGGGCTGTCAGGGATCGGCCCTTCACAGAGCTCAGTCCGAATGCTCTCCTCGGAGAGGCGCCGGAAGCGCCATCGCTCCGTTTCTGAAGGAGTGCGTATCGCAATGGGAGCGGAATCTGGTAGCTGCGTGTCGGGATCCCGAGAGTCCACCCGACCGGTATCATTTTCACGAAGCATAGGCATCTTGTATCAGTATCTGAAAGTATGATTCCGAGCCGGGCCGCTAGAGTCCAAACGGTCCGGCCTGGGAGGTTGGAAGTGAAAGTCGGAATCAGTCGTTGGGCAGCTGTTGAAGTATTGACGGGCGGTATTAAGAGGAGAGCAGCGTATGTGTCGGGCACAAGATTCATTAACTCTCTGTCATTCGGGGCTTTATTCGTACAGGGCTCGGCCGGGTCGGGGATCCTCTGCGTCGGTCGAGACCCCGTTGCGTGCGCCTGCTTGGACTGATACTGTGGAAGTAGATCCACAAGTCCTCGGCAGCGATAGTAATAATGGTAATAATATAAATGGAATAGGTGACACAGATATCAGGCAGCTCTGGGTGGCGGTGGACTCGTAGGATGGCAGCGGCAATCAGTCACAAGATAAGTTATTTGACACCTAATGACCGTGTTGGTGTTTCAAAGAACGGGACCAATATATAGTGGAAACTGGTGAATGATCAACGCCAAATTTGATGGCTTTCTGCATGAATTTTGTAACCCGGGGAGTATTGGGTAGAGATTGGGCCAGCAAAGAGTCAGTCACCGACGTCAGTGAAATTTCACCAAAGCGCACGCCTTCCCGACATTCGTCGTTCGGAGTCGCGCATGCCGTTTCCTGGATCATCCGCTGATCCCGGCCGTTTCGTTTAGCCCCTGTCAGCCCCGCTTGATCTTGGCAGCCTCCAGCTTGTCGCTGGCTACACAGTACCCACTGTAGTGGCTGTGGTGGTGTGCCAAAAAGCGAACATTTAGACTCTTGCAAACATTGCCTTCGCTCTTTTAAAATCATATCCTTGTATTGATTCGATTTGTTTTTGCCTTTCTTTGGAATCAAATGTATTGCAAAGTCTCCGTCGGTGGCATCGACCGTTTCAATCCACCTTTGCCGTGTTGCTGATCATATTGCGCGAGTCGCTGCCCCCAAGAGTCAGAGAGTACATGGCTCTCAACCGCGACGGCTGGATCGACGAGGTTGGAGAAGATTATAGGAAAGGATGGCAATGAAAGTGCCACGCATATCAATGTTTGATGAGATCCTTATATAAGGGCTCGCTGGAACATCTTTGAGATTGAGGCAACATATCTAGTTAGGCGAACTGCTACTCGTCCTTCGCATGCCATGAGAATGAGTACAGAACTCTGCCCTTAACGATCCGCCGGAAGCACGTTCCCTTTCTGAATTTCCACGATCTTGGCCACGAGTATTTTGTGATATTCAACATGCGAGGCTAAAATAAGCTGCATTTCAGGGACCAAGTCTGCGACTGCAATGTAGAGTGTGCACATGCGCGCTCAATCACATACATATCGGTGGAGACTCTGGGGCCTGTACTTCGTATATGATCCAGCAGAGGAATTCATACAGACCGCCGGGTGGGGCAAAGCATGGTGGGGCTCGACTTTCGCCGGCTTTGATAACCTGGGACCGGCCTTATCGCAGCCAAAAAAATAATTCCACAAGGTTGCTGACAGATTAAACACATAAAACAACACAGCATTACAGCAGCATCCCGCTTCAGCAGCAATCATGCCCGGAAAACGCGAACGCGATGAGGATGTCAACCTCGATTCTGGGGCACATGCCGCGGCCAACGACACCAGGAAACCAAAAAAGGCCAAGCACGGGTTCCGTGTTGGCCCCGAGAACCTTCCTGATGGTGCCTGGCGTCGGAAAGGTATGTACTTCCAAATTCCCTTCCGTAACCATGTGGTTGTAACTCACCAGCTATTTTGCAGTGACCAAGATTAAGAAAGACCTCATTACCAAAGCCAAGGTTAAAAAGCAGTACGCCAAAATCAAGGCACAGCACCAACAACAAGCCACAGCACTTCCGATTCCAGAGCAGACCACGACGGAAAGCGCCGACCAGATCGCGGCTCATACGGATCAGGAGAAAGACGGAGAGTTCAAATCCGAACCAGGCCCACCCCAGATTCACCCCGAACGACAAGCTATGCTCGACTCGTCCACCCCTTCTCGCCTTCCCACCACAGCCAGCAAAGACAAACACAAAGACAACAAGAAGGAGGAGGGCGAGGAACCATCACCATCACCATCGACCGCCGGCCCGCTGAAACGCCCGCGGAAGCAGCACCATCGTCCCGATTACTACACCAAGGAACTCGCCGCCGCCGAGCGCGCCAAGAAGAAGGCCGAGGAGCGCCGCGCCGAGATAGCCCGCCGCGAGGAGGAACGGCAGCGGCGCATCGCCGAGCGCGAGCGGTACCGCCGGGCCATGGCCAAGGCCAAGACGCCTGGGCGCGACGGTAAGGTCAAGATCGGCCGCGAGAGCAAGCTCCTGCTCGAGAGGGTCCAGAAGATTATGGGGGAGAGCAAATAAAGGGGCATAAACGGGGCTTGGGTGGGATGCTGGTTTTCGTTGCCGTCTTTCATAATTTTGTGATACCCCTTAAATGAATAATGGTATTTGGCCGTAAAGATGAAGTCTTCAAGGACGGTTAAGGCTACTGCTTGAAAGAATTGGAACTTCGCTTCGCGGCGGTCCCAAAATTGCTGTCGGAACACAACTGCCCCACCAGGCCTATGCCGATTCCATAGTTTCAGTGAACTCGGCCAAAAAAGTAACCAAAATGATCAGTAAGATGCTGTCAGTTGCCTGGGCAAAAGGACTTCGAGTTGAGTCTTGTTAGACACGTGTAGCTCCAGGCATCATTGTCAATGTCAGTCTACAAGAAGTGCATCAAGGGTTCTTGACACCCATAACCGTGATCACGAGCCTTGCATAAAAGAACCAGACAATATATCAACTTCTTCCCCCGTTCCACTCTTTCACAGTTTGACACACTACGCTGCGCACTGAAGAAAGAACCTGAATAAACCATAACCGAGGTTTTTCGCTCCGTGCAAACCAGAATACAAGGCGCCACCACCGCCACGTAGGCTGTACCACGATATGAGAAACAATGAGTATCATCTCTTTGCTTCCATACGCCTAGATGGACAATCCAAATCGGCACTAAAATGTTCTCGTTCATGTAGTAAGCAAAACTTGAACAGCGCAACATGCAAGAAGGGGTGTCTCCCAAAAGGAAAAAAAAAAATACCCCTGAAAAAAAAAAAAAACTCAGACGACTCAAAAGGTATATACACTCGCAGGAGGCAACATAATCAACAAGAAGCGCAACCAATGAAAAGAGACAAACTCTGTTCCCAGACACGCCACCAGTCGTACTGATTCCTTACTACCCGCATTTTGGGAGGAAAAAAAAAGGGAAGTTATTTTAGTTCGCCGCGTTTCTTTCTCCCATGTTTTAGGGTCGCAACAGAGGAGAAGAATGAAAAGGAGCATAATCATGCATCGCCAAAGATTACATGGCTGTTCTCAATCAGATACTGCACGGCAATGTTCTTGGCATGCATATCGGTCATCTCCTTCTCGAGGCTGTGGTCGCGCATGATGGTGGGCGCAAAGACGACGGCGAGGTTTTTAGGGGACATCTGGGGGAAGTCCACGTTAGCGTTATAATCCACATGAAGCAGACAGGAACAGGGGTGAAAAAGTCATACCAAGTTCTCGCGCTCTCGGCTCGCTACCCGAGCAAGGTGGAACATGAGAAACTCGAGACAATCGCGGTGCTTTGGCGGCAGCATATTGACCGTCTTCCGCATGTGCGCGCACCGCTCTGTATCATCTTGGATCGCTGTGAAAAGCGTCAACAATTGTTCAATCACCAGGATGGATAAACTGAAAAGAATATGACCACTTCCATCCAGGACTTACAGTTCGACTCCAATATGCGATCGTACACCTCAAATGTCAGCAACGGCGTCGGCAGCTTGCGGAAGTACTGCTTCAGCACGCTCGTGACGGCCGTGATGTCGAGCGACGGGTCTGAGATATCATAGTCCTCGGTCTTGTCGAATCCTTCGCGGATCGCGTTAATGAGTGAGTTGCCGCCTGTCTTGCGGTAGATGCCTTCAATATCCATTCCGCGCAGCTCCACCTCCTCGATGCAGCGCGTCACCACGCTGGGGATTTGGCGGCGCTCATAGTCGGCCCGTTCGACCAGTTCCGAGCCGAACAGGGTACTGGGCGCCTCGGCCGGAGCAGGGACAGGTGCGGCGGAGACATTAGTGGTGGATGTCGACTTGGGCACATTGTTGGCCTGTTTCTTGCTGAAGAAACCGAATCCTTGTCGTGTGTTTTCGGTCGCGGCCCGATTGACGGAACCGTTCGCAGCAGGGCCCATGGTAACTGGCGACTCGATCTGAGCGACCGTCATGTTATAAGGGAGCCCGATGTTGTCGCCCATAAGGACTTGGTGCTGTGACCGGGCCTGCTCTTGTTGCTGGAACGCGCCCGCGGCGCGGTTAATGCCCTTGGAGATGTTGTGCGCAACTTTGCTAGAACCCTTTTTCCAGTTGAATTTCTTTACCTGGCCTTTCCGAATGTTGACCACTGTGGGCCCCTCCACGACAGATTCCTCCACATCAGTACCGACCATTGTGGTGCCTGTTTGCAGACTGGCTGCATCCACATTGACCGACGCCGATGAGACGCCTTTGCTGTGACCATAGATGCCAAGACCGTTTGGAGGCATCTTCAAATCGCCGTTGTTGATTTGCTGCTTAAAACGCTCTTGAATCTGGTGCGTCAAGTCATTGTTCATGTCGGCGAGCTGGGCATTTTTGGACGAAAGCTGCTCAAATTCAAGCAGTGCCCGATCTCGGTCGGCGATCGCCTGCGCCTTCTCCTCCAGGAGCTCGTCCCGCTCAGCGTGGAGCTGCTCAATGACAACCGTCATGTTCTGCTTGACCTTCTCCAGCTTCTGTACAAACTCTTTGATTGCCGACTCCTCCAGTTCGCGGGCGTCGATCGGTTCGTTCGTCTTTTTGGCCCGCTCCACGTAGCCAGCAAGCACCTCGATCTGCCGAATCATAATCTCGGTTTGAGTGTCCAGCACCGAAACGGTTTTCCTCTTCTCGACAAGTTTTTTGTTCAAACTCTTCAGATCCTTTTCCGTGTTGAATTGGCGCTCGAGCTCCGCCACACGCTGCTCTGAGCTCCTAAGCTGCCTCTTAAGGACCGCGGGATCTTCCTGCCCGGTGCCAGCCACCGACAAGGGGCTGCTGATGTCGTGAGAAGCATCCGGATCTTCGGCAATTGGTGTTCTTGGCCAGCGGGGGGACGCAGTTCCCCTGGTCGTCTCGCTGACGCTCCTGCTGTGGCCGAGCCGACTGCCATTGCTGTTGTTGTTGTTGATCGTTTCAGCGCTGTTGTTCCTCCCATGTCGGACAGCGTTTGATACCCGTCGGAGTATCGATGACGATCCTTCGTCAGTCCCGAGTATCCTGGCTAAATCCTCGTCTAGAGTAAACTCTCCGCCCGAGCTCCAGCGTGGTAACTTGGGCGACGTTTTGGATTCCGCAGCCTCGCTGAGTGAAGTCGTGGGTTCCTTCGCAGGCTGAGAAGGGGGCTGAGGTGGCTCCCTGGGTTGCATGTAGGTGTCGCTTGGTTTTGTCTCGGATATCGCTGGGCGCGGAGGCGGAACAGGATCGTTGCCGTTGACTAGATTCGTCCTTGTTAGCTTATCCACTGTTTGCTTTGGGCACGTTCAGACATCGTGAGCTTACCGTTTCGAGACTGACTACTTGGTACTTCCTTCCTGGCAATTGGAGGCGGGGAAAATACCTCGGGCCGGTTGGACGCTGAAGGGTCAACGGAAGGGCGGGCGGCATCATCATCCCTTCTTCGAGGATCTTGCGAGGGTCTTGGCGGCGGGGCGTTGTCCGCTGCACCAGGTTGACGCGGCGAGTCAACGTTTGTAGCGTTCGATAGGACGTCTCTATTACGTGGAGGAGCCGGAGGCGCTTTGGCGGGAGTTGACAAATCCAGCGAATGACCGGACAAGGAATTGCTCCTGGAGTTGGCCAGTCTCTTATTCTTGGGGGCGTCTTGCAGCCTAAACTCCTCGTTGGGCTGCGACTTGGTATTAGAGGCCTTTCCATCCTCAGCACCGGGTGAAGCCCTGGGATTCCCGTTCCTCTTGGAAAGTTTCCGAGCTGGTCGCTCCTGCTGTGGTGCTTCGTAATCCGAAGATGGCTGTCTGGGCTTCTCTTGGAACGCGATGTGAGGCGTTGATGCCTGCGAATCAGACCGCTTCTCTGCTGGTTGCGGCTTCGGCGTGAAATAGTCTCTGTCCTTAGTCCTCTTGCTGGACTCAGTATAGGCATCTGACATGGACTGCGGGGTCAGTGCAGGCCCGGGACTGGGATCGAGCGCCACGGGGATGAAGAAGCCTCCATCCGGATCCCCGTTGTCCATGCTACCCGAGAAGATGGCCGAGCTTCGGTTGTGCCTGTATGTGCCAGCGGACGGCGCAAGGGAAGAGTCCTTTGCCAGCTCCTGCGGCCGCTCCGGAGAGCGGTCAGGTCTTGAACCGCTTCGTGAGGAGGGCTCATTGAGCCCATAGGCTGCGCGAGGGCGCGGAGACAGCTCTGTTGGCGTATCAGATTCGGGGGTCACACGGTCGTTGGAAAAGGCGTTCGGTGGGACGGCGTTGGGAGGCAAAGCGGGTAGCGATTTGTCTGTGATCATGGGCGATGCATCTTTCTCTCGTTGTTTCGCTTGTGCAGCCGCCTTTGATTTCTTGCGCCGCCTGGCCATCAGGGACTCGTGGCAGTTCATGCAAAAGATGCCGTGCGACGTCCTGGCATAGCGCAGGTTCTCAATCTTCCTCTTGCAGTTCCTACAGCGGAAGCAGGTTGCGCAAAAGGCCTGATCACCCGTCAGGATGGCAAGGTCCTCGATCTTGTTCCCGCAGGCGCTACAGCTGTAGGTGCAGTTGTTGCAGATGAGCGACCCGTCACCGAGGAGGAGCAGGTTCGCGTCCGAGTCCAGCAGTGTGTTGCAGGTGTTGCACCGGAAGCAGTCAAGATGCCATCGATTACCGGCTAGAGGTCTCGATTAGTCCCATGATACCAACAACATCGGCCTCGTCACACGAAGGCATTCGGGAGTTATTGGTGCAAGCCAGACATACCGAGTTCGAAGGCTTTCCCCTCCTCCAAGATCTGCATCATTGTGCCGTCAGGACAGGATACATCTTTAAAAAGACATCGGCTCCGAGCACGTCCAAACTCACCTCGCCGCACCCCTTGCAAGGAAAGACATCGTCCGCGTCCATGGGACTATCCAGGTAGTCGTCCATGGCTGCGAGAGGAAACAGAGGATGCCCCTCTGTGGTAGTTGAATCAGCCGGGAGTGTAGCGCTACGAAACGACGGGCTGAGGTTGGCAGCGCATTAAGGTTTAGCGATACGTAGCAGAAGATCGAGAGGCCGGGTCAGCTATCTCATGAGGGACCCTTTTCCTTGCCCGAGCCGTCTATAATCTTTTTTGGGTGTCCGTCTGCTATGTTCTGCACCAAGAGGGGTTGCGCAGGCAGGGGGACAAAGAGGGGGGCCGCCGCCAGGGCAGAGCTCGGCTGTCGTTTGTCGCGTATCGCGGTTTCGTATAGGAGCAATCGACGGCGACGGTGGGCCGAGTAATCTGTCAAAACCGGAGCCGGAGCGCTGTCGAGTTGACGAGAATGAAGTAAAAAATTCTGGGTTGTTGATTTGGGTGGGATCGCGTTCGAAACAGTCGTCGGAGGGGTGCAAAGCAGGGCTAAGCAAAAAGGGAGCGTTTGCTCGCGGCGGGCGGGAATGAGATGGAACCCGGCAGCCTGGGGTTCGGCAATGTGCAAGCAGCGCTGCGGATAGGCTCGAGGATCTGGGGAAGGCGAGGTCGAAATGGTGAATATTGAGGATCGCACTGGGCGTCCGTCCTCGACCAAAGGCTCGTACGCACTCGCCTTGTGCGAAGTTGAGACGGGACGGGAACGTGGGAAGATGCGAAGATGCCTGGGCAGGGCCTCTTGGGCTGGATCGGACGCGCCTTTGGCCGGCTTCTCGCAAGCTGGGTGCTGTTTCTTTAGCAAATGGGCGGTCCTTGCAGGCCCCTCCCGCCGTTCGAGGCAGGGGTTTGGGGTACACTAGTGTACAACTGCAGTACAAGGAACAGGCTGCGTAGCGTACGGATCATTACATTACAGACAGTCAGGGGCAGCACAAGGATCACGGCGGGAAGAACCAATTGTAGCTCGACCCTGGCGCAGCCAACAACCTGGGAATTTCCATTCATAGTCGCGGCAGAGGAACCCCTTGTGGAAATTGTGCGGAATGGGGTTCTAGACGCTATTTGCAGTCGGCCTATCGCTCCATCTGATGTGCCTGCGATTCCAGCTTGGTTCAGTAGAGTCCGTTACCCTTCGGTTCAAGACAATAAAAGACGGGATTGCGCACCTCTCGAAACAGGCATCGTACTTGACCCCGGCTGTTGGCAACGGGGACCTGCCGTGTAATACGGCGAGGAAACCTGAGGGGCGTGAAACCACAGCAGCTGGAGTTCTTCGCGAAAACGAGCTTCTTGAACATCTTCAGGATCCCACGAGCTTGCATGCCAAAGAAAAATCTGCCCGATTACTGGACGAGGCATCTTCGCAAATACCCTATCTTTATTCGGATTCTGCATACAAAGTGCCCTATACAAGTACATCTTCGGAGTTGTTCCTAGTACTGTAGACGTGACCCGTGCAAAAGACGCCACACCTTGCTGTTGTGTAGGGAGTGTATGCGTCTGCAATGTGCTTACACATGCACACCCTTGGAAGAATGGCGGCTGCGTGGCGTCTGGCGACCCCCAAGAACCACAAGCAACGAGTGGCGTCGAAGGTAGGCAGGAATAGAAGTTACTGTGCGTAAAAAGTAAGCGTCTATGGCTTCGTCAGACCGCCGCGAACCTCGCCGCGACCCGGCTTCGCCACAACCTGAGGAGGATGGATTCGTGACCATTGAGGTGATGCGTCTGATGTCATTGCTGGCGCCAATTCGGAACCAACACATCATGCTCAACGTTGGTCACGACTACTCAAAAGTACGGAATCGGTTCTCGTTTTCTTGTTCCAAATCCAAGCTGCCTTTCTTGTCGATGTTGAATATAAACCCAACCAAAGCAGGTAGAGCTGCGGTATTTGCAACCCCATTAGGAATGTGTACGGGAGTTTGGCGTGAAGTGATAAAGGCACGGAGTGAGTTGGTGTTTTGACGGGAGACAATGCGCCAAGGTGGAAGGTAAACTTGGTACTGTAGGTATGGTACATGACTATCAAAATCGGAAAGAAATTCGTACAGGACGAGGTTTCCGTACACCACCCGGCCTCTTCCTCAAGCGCCCTGCAGTGCATCCACCAGGAACGTCTCAAATCCAATCCGTTCCAGTGCCGGCGATGCATTTGGATGCATTGACTGCGAAATCCGAGGGACCGATGGCGCTGCCGCCGCCGTTTATAAGCAATCGATCTTCCGTCAGGGCTTCCATCGCTTCTTTTCTTCCACAGGATGCGTGGCATTTGATTATGTCCGTTCACTACACAGTATGCCTTTGGGAGGGATCTGCAGCGAGATCATCGATCCTCCGCTAGTGACAACCTGGCTGCTTGGCGTTTCAGATAAAATACCCCTAGCCCCTGTTCGATTCCAGGGGTCTGGTGAAGACGTAGCAAGACGAGACATCCAAGCCCCACCCGCAAGGGGACCAGCAACACTCTTTCGCATGATGATGCAGCACGACAAAAGCCGGGCAATTTTTCGATGGTGTACAAATAGTCTACAGGTGCACAACGAAGTACAGTACAGTGGCCCGTACATTCTAGTTGCAGGTCTGACATTTCCAGCGATGTGAACCTCCAGCATTGAAGTCGCTTGGAGTTTTTGCCGTTTTCGAGATGCGGACAATGGATGCGTCGTCCCTGTCGGGTCAGTCATTCTTGATAACGAACAAGCCTAAAGGGAAAGTATTGACGAACGACTCAAATCCCGGGAACAAACGTGCCACTGCGGGTTACCTGCCACGTTGGGGACTTTGCAGATTCCCCGCCTTCGTTTCGTCCCCTGAGAAAAAAAAAATGCTTGTGTTTCGGTAAGGCACCTCTGGCTGCGGCAGCCAGGCGTATGAGCACTACGAAGGAAAAGTTGATGTGGGATGAACGAGTGGAAAATTCGCCTCCGAAGGTGGCGCCATGCTCCGCAAGGAACGTTCCATACAAACCACACAACCTCCGTAGCTTGTCCGCGAGCGCCCAGGATCGTAACCGTATTTGAAATAACGCTGATTCCCAAGAATAAAAGTAATCGTATCATCACAACCAGCCAAGCATCTCAAAGATGAAGGTCCAGGTCGCCCCAATCCTCACACTTGGTAACAAGTCCAGCCCACAAAACTATCACCATAACGCCGCACTCCGCTTCTCCCTTCCCACCTCCCGTTTTGGTCCCTAGGTCATGGTATTAGAATAGAGAAGTAGTAAGACTCCAACCAGCGAAGCCACAACAGTCAATCAGAAGGCCCTCAGGAATGTAACCAAAACAGATGAAAGAAGTCACCAACCACGCCGCTCGTTAACGCTCGCTCTCTCACGCGACTGGCTTGACGGCAGTCGCTCCCCTCTCCTTCTGGCCCTTCACGATATAGTATGTGAGGAGGCTCTTCGAGTCCTCCTTCAGCCCCTTGGTAGCCTCCCAAAACCGGGCGTCGCCCACCCGCTCGTGCAGGGCGATGCACAATTTCGTCGCGTCCATGCGCACCGCCGACTCAGAGTGGTCCAAGCACCTCCCAGCCGCGCCCGCCAGCGCCTCCAGCTCGCCGTCGTTCGGAACAAACCCAGCCCCACGCGCCTCTATCAACTTCTTGAGCACATGCAACGCCATGCTCAGCGACCTGCCCGCGGCCCCATTCGCACCCGCACCCGCACCCGCGGCTAAGTCGTCGTTGGTGGTATCGGGGGCGTCGGCGGCGTGCAGGGCGGCGTTCAGCATGCGGCACAGCACCAGGACGATCTCGCTCGCATCGCCGAGGGCGACGAGGGCGGCGGCAGCCAGCTCCAGTCCGCTGACGATGTGCGTGCGGCCCTCGTAGGCAGCCCGCGCGCGCACGAGGCTCTCGAGCCCCCGCGACGCGTGCGGCTGGAACGATGCACGCATCCGCGCGAGCAGCAGGTTGATGGTCTTCAGCACCTGCGCCTGGACGTCCTGCCTCTTCGCCGCCGGCACGTTGCTCAGCGGTGACTCGAGAAAGTCGAAGAGGCCCGTGACGAGGGCGTCAAACTTGTCGTCAGTGAGGAGGGACGCGATGCCGGTGGGTGACTTGGCGTCGCTGTTGCAGATGATTTCCTGGAGTTTGCGGAAACCGTGGGCGTCGAGTGACTTCTGTTGGATTTTGGAGATGCCGCTGTCCAGGAGACGTAGGTTCTTTTTCACATTTTCTGGGGAAAAAGTTGCTTCATAGGGCTCACCGTTCTGTTGTTGTTGTTGTTGCTGTTGCCGGGCGGCTTGCTGGAGGATCGCTGCGTCCTCGTTCACTGGCCTGTCTCCCAAAACAGGTCCAAAAATGGGTTTCGGCTCCGCCTCTTCCCCTCTGTCAGCGGGATCTTCGTAGACCTCCAAAGACCGAGAAGGACTGGGCAATGCTGGTGCAGCATCTTCGACAGCCTGAGGCTGTGTTGCCATAGGGCTTAGAATTCGTGGAGTGGCCGCTTCTATCTGGGGTGGGCTAGCCAGTACAGCAGGAGCAAGCTCAGGAACTTTCGACGGCGTACTAGATCGGCTAATGCCGCCCATTTCCTGGTCTCCGATCGGAGGCGCATGGGGTGGCTCCTCTTGGGGAGATGGTATCCCAGCTGTCACGTTTGGCACGACCAAGCTGAATTCCTCGTGCCCCTTCGAGGGGCTGCTTGACGGCGAAAGAATCGGGGGCTGCAATATCCGTGAAGGCGTGGTTCGAGGAGACCCGAAGCCCTTTAGAGTTCCTGGTTTGGCAGGCGTTAGAAGCTTCCTCTCACCTGGAGAGGAGACCTGGCCCGGGCGGACCATTTTAGGGACCGTCCGTTTCGGTGACGAGTTGATTGATTTTGGTGTAACGGGTTTTGGCCTCGGATTGCTTGGAGGGCTGGACTGCTCGGCCGAGGGCTGATCATGACTTCTAACCGAGTAAGGACCCGCAGTGGCCGGACGAGCAGCCATTTCGGGTCTCCTTCTCCCGGGCCTCATCGGAGCACCAGATATCCCTCCCGCAGAGCCGAGCATGGCCGACTCCGGTCTTGTGCGTACTGTGGCGGTGGCCACCGGCGCTTGTGACGAGCCGGATCCGGTTCCGGCAGACGAAAAGTGCGACATTGCTGAGCCGGGGCGAGCTGGCACAGTCTTGGTTGCCATCGCACGCCGCTGGGCCATCATCGCGTCCCGAACACTCGGCTTTGACGTGCCCATGGTGCTCTTTGACAAGCCCAGGCCGGGGCGCGCCCCCCCTTCCGGCTTCTTAGGCGATTTGGGGTTGCTGGGATCGTTCTGCAGCAGTCTTGCCGCGGTCGCATCAAGTCCGCTCATGATAGACTCAGCCCTCGCTGGCCAGATACCGGCAAAGGTCCAGTACGTCGCACGCATCTTCTCCCTCACGCCAGGGTTCGCATCAGCAAGGCCTTTCTTGATGCACTTCTCGATCAGGTCGAGACCCCCCGTGTGCTCTACGTGGCTCTTGTGATGGGCTTCTTTATTGAGTAACGTCTTGAGCCACCCGGTGGCGTAAAGCCGGGGCTGGACATTCTTGTCCTGGCAAGCGTTCCAGACGTGTTGCATGATTCGATTCGTGTACGTAACCTTTGAGATGATGGTATCGACCGTGATATTTGCAAGGGAAGAAGCGATCTTCTTGGTTGCGGCAGTGAGCTTGATGAACGTCTGCATGAGGATCTCAACCATGGGATCCATGGCTGGGCCATAGGCTCGGGCAATGTCCTGGACCAAGCTGCAACCCTCTTTGGAAAGACTGGTTCGCAGCGAAACAACAGCCTTTATAATGCCGTCGAGAAGCCCACGAAGCCCGGCGAGGAATGGGTCATGAAAATCGGCCACAGCGTTGCCAGCTATAAGCCTCCGGAGCTTGGTTATGCTTTCTTCCCTCTTGACCCAGTTTTGCTCCGTCTCCTTGCCCTCAAAATGGGTATGCATCTCCCTCAGAATCTCGTCGAGTTCGCGCGACGTGTTGACATAGGACGGCTCGACGGTCTCGGGGGCGTTGTCTGGCAGTCCAGGTGTAACTGGGCGGTGGGCGAGAGCGGACATGCTCGCGGCAAGGTTCGGACGCGAAGGCGCGGGTTCTTCAAGACTATCGGCTTGCGAGGCTGGAGCAGAACCTGTGGGGTTGAGCTCTTTCACGATGGCTGATTCAATGGCCGGGCGAATTTTGCGGTTCTTGAGTTGCTTTTTCAAATCGGATTTTGCGGGACCGGATGCGTTCCTAGTCTTTACGTGAGCCAACTTTATACAGGAAAAAAACACGAGCAAGATTAAGGCGTACCTGAACAACTCGATGACCGTTGACTTGGCCACATCGCGCACCATGCCATCCGCATCCTCAAGTAAGTCCATCAGGTTCGGGACGTAGGCTCGAAATTGAAGGCCGTGGACTTGGTGCATCTACGTTCTCGATCAGCCTTCCCTATCCAACAGAAATACTGGGCCTGGTATGTACCTGTAGTAGCCAATGTAGACTGGCCTCTTTTGCCCTTGCGTTCTTGCCACCCATGGCGATATTGCGCACAAAGCGCTCAACCTCCACCGGAGTAACCTTATACAGGGTGGTCAACGCGTTTTGGGCCACCTGACGAAACTTTTCTTTTTGATCGCCGAGCTTTTCGACAATCAGCGGTAGCGTGCGGACGCCCTCCTTGACCAGCGACTTAGAATCTTGCCGCGAAAGTCGGGTACAGAGGTGACCGAGGGTCGTGAAGCCGGCATTGACGAGAACTGCATGATGGGAGCTGGACGCTATGCGCAAAGCTTCGAAAAGCGGTACTATACAAGACTCGGGGACATTCAGCTGCTTGATGCTCGACTTAACAGCCGTCAGCTGCTGGACTTTGACATCGATGGATGCGTCGGTGCGCAGCAGGGCGATGAGGTCGGCGACCTGCTCGTCGGTTATTTGTTCTGTCATTTTCTCCTCAATTTGAGGACGCGCGCTTCGTTGGCGTCAAAATGGCGATTACTGCGTGGGGAAGAAAGAGGGATCAGTTAGGTTTGCCAGGTCGGCCGCACCAAAAAAGGGAAGAAAGAAAACAAAACACAGGCTTGCGACATGGCACAAGCGATTCCGTCGCCAAGCGCGGAATCACCTAGAATGGTGGCACTACTTACAGCTGGTAAGACAAATGCGCGGCTGCGCAAGGCATATAGCGACGGACGGGCGACAGAGGAGATTGCGCTGATGGCGATGTTCGTGGTCGCAAATTAGCTCAGCCAGAGGTTGACCCAAGAACAGTGTGATGATTATCAATTGCGGGACGACTCGCCAGAATCCTTGCATGCAGCTTGGATCGCGGGCTCGGTTTGGGTGGAAAGTGGGGCCGTCATCACCTTGTCAACAGGGCTCCATGCTCGAGCGGTAGTGTACTATTGGCCTTGGCGCTCTGCACTATAAACACAACCCCGCAACTCCCGTTGCTTGCCCCGCGATGAGATTGAAGCCTGGCATTTCCCCAGCAGGCATCCCATCAGGGTCTGATCACTGTTAGAAAATAAGTGTAGACATTTGCTGCCTGGGCTGCGCATAACCACGCGAGTTACCGTAACTATATGGTCCGGTTGATATTCTACCTAGAATCGAATATCTCGTGACAGCCTCAAGTTGTTTCCGAGTTCCAAGGTCTGTACTTACTCTTCTCATTGAGACATAGGCCGTTCATAGGGTTCGTTACATCTCATCGACTCCTCAACTCCGGCATCTCATGGCTTCCACGGATCGGGCCAGCGGTCACTCCAGCTCTTCAGCTGGCCGTGCCGTCACAACTACGACCACATATTCCGGCCCCGCCCCTCCGATGCCTTCCCCGGTTCCATTTCGGGACCTGGCCCGGGACACAGCCGAATCGAGTCCAGACCCCAGAATTGAGTCGGCGATAGCCAATACCCAATCTTTTCCGCAGCCGAAACTCCGCCTCAAGATCCAGGATCTTGGCCATTCCGGGGCGACCAAGTTCCTTGCCGCTGTCAACCCAGCTGCTGTGCTCTCCACTGCCGTCGACAATGTTCTGAGACTGCTTTATAAATCACCCTCCGAAACAGACACCACAGTTCCGCCTACCCGATCCGTGACCCTCATATTGCGCGACATGGGTGGAGTGGCATATACAACAGGTGTACTGTGAACCCCCCCCCCCTCCTCCTTCTTTTCTTTTCCCTCAGCCTAGATCAGAGGTCTTTTGCTCCATAATTCAAGACTTTCCCAACTCAGTCTGTTACTTACACACATGCTTCGCAACGTGAAAAAAAAAAGACCGCTCTCGACAATGACCACAAAGAGATCCACTTCTCGCTCGCGTACATCAACTCGATCAGCCCACCTTCCCGGTTAACAGACGAAATCACGGGCGTGCTCACGCACGAATTGGTCCACTGTTACCAATGGAATGCCCATGGGACCTGCCCCGGCGGCCTGATCGAGGGCGTGGCCGACTGGGTGCGGTTGAAGTGCGACCTCGGTCCGCCGCACTGGAAGAAGGAGACCACTGGAGGTAAGTGATCAGTTGGTTAGTGGGCTGATTGTTGGAAATTCCATTTCCGTGGGCTGTAATTCCTTTAGCCCTCCGTTCCTCTTCTTCACAAGACACTTATGCCCTGGCTTTCGGCTCCTTGAAACATGTTATGGCCAGTATCGATATCTAACCCCTTTTCTTTCTGTTTTGTGCCTGTTTAGATTGGGACAGAGGCTACCAACACACGGCCTACTTCCTGCAATATCTCGAGGGACGCTTCGGTGAGGGAACCATCCGCCAACTTAACGACAAGCTCCGGCAGCACAAGTACAAGGCCGAAACATTCTGGCTCGAGCTTCTTGGGGAGTCGGTGATCAAGCTGTATGACGACTATGTCAAGAGCGAAGAGGGTGGTAACAAGGATAATGAATGACAGTGTGGGCCGATTGCTCGGCAAGAGAATCTGATATGAAACGGCAAACATTTTCATGAGAACAGCGTCTACTTCCATATCTAGAAGCTTGGAAGACACATCCTATTCCAAACCAAGAAGCCAAATTCCTACCAACGATATAGTACGCCGTTAATTACGGTGACAGTGGGTAGTGAGGGTCCATGACCATCACGTTCTGCCTGCCTAAACTGTACTCCCAAATGCCCCTTTGCCCCGTATCCATCCCACCTATCCGTAAAACGCCATGTCCTGTAAACGCCCAAGGAAAATAGAAGCCGGTGTCGTATCGGCCTACAGATCCCTGTAGCTAAGAGTATCACAGAGAAATCTACGCCCTGGCCGCACTCTCGCTTTCGCTAACGACGCTGCCAACCTCGGACCAGCTGCCCGGCGTATGTATACCGCCATCCGACTCGCTCATCA
The DNA here is from genome assembly GCA_033296725.1 of Corynascus novoguineensis. NCBI lineage: Eukaryota > Fungi > Ascomycota > Sordariomycetes > Sordariales > Chaetomiaceae > Corynascus > Corynascus novoguineensis. The sequence continues at coordinate 510,679 of MU857605.1, forward strand.
CATCATAATTACGGCCCTCGGTCACCGAGACGATATCAGGGGCGACGTCGACGCCCGATCCGGCCACAGACTCCGAATCCGTCGGGGTAAGCTGCCCCTCGCTGATAATCTCGGGCTCCGAAATCGGCGCCTCTGGGGTGGAAGGCAGCGGTGAGTAGAAGCCAGTGTTAGACGAGTTCTGCGCCCACGCCTGAATGGACGCGTACGCGTCGATGCCAGCGCGGTCATCCTGTCCGGCCGTCATGTACTCGTCCTCGGCGAGTTCGCGATCTAGGGTCGCGCTCCGGAGGGTGGCGGTTGGGGTGGCGGCCGTGGCGGCGGCCCGCTCAGGCTGGGCTGCGCTCACAGCCGTGGCATACTCGCTGGGGGCCTCGTGGGACCCAAAGTCGAAGAGAACTTCGCTGGAGACCGGCACGGGCTGAGGTTGGACCACAACCGGGGACTGCACCCGCGGTGTTGCGTTGTAAATGTCCGATATAGCTTCGGCGCGCGCCGGCGGGGGGCATTCAGCGCGGTCTTCCAGCTCAATGCCGTGCTCATCGCTGAAAGGGTTAGATAGCATCGCGGCGTTGAGACCCCGCACTCCCTCGGCATTGCCTCGGTGGCGGAGAACGTTGGAGGGCTCTGTGTCCCAAACCCTAGCACCCGTGTTGAAGACGAACGTCCCACTGTCGCTTGTTCGATCCGGTTGGAGAAAATCGTCAAAGGTTGAGCCGCGGGATCTCTGTCGGAGTTCTGGACTGTCCCGCTGTTGCTCTTCACGGCGCATATTCCAGTACATCAGCTCTTCGCGTTGTCGTCTCCTTGTCTCCTCATCAGCGTCGACATCGTGCGTCTGATAAAACCCTTCGGCATCTTCTGGGCGGTTGAAGCGAGGCTGCCGGCTGTTCGGGTCGATATTCTCGCCTAGTGAATGAAGGGCGATGGCAATGCGTCGGCGGACGTCTTCGGCTGCGCGGCGAACTTCTGGTATTTCGTAAATGGCAATAGCAGCCGCTACGGCTACCGAAGCAGCGACAACGCCGACTGAGGCAAGAGTTGCACGGTTAGCAGGAGGCATAATCGATGAGGTTACGGGTGCAAATGTCAGTGAAGAGAGAGGGCTCGAGGCTAGGTTGGTTGATTTCAAAGTGTGATGGCCGAGCAGTTCATTGGAGGCAAAGACCAAGTAGAACCTGTTTCGCCCAACATTGCCGGAGCAACAGGTAACGCTTGTCGGTGATTGCATGTCGTTCGTGGATGCTCGCCACTTCACCAGGCTGGGCATCTACATTCGCAACCAATGCGGGGCAGACAAGGGTCGTGCTGTGTATGGGGGGCAAGAGCGACGAATGGTGATCAGGCTGACGTTCGCTCACCTTTGGCCGCGACGGGGACTGGCATTGTCGATGAGAGCTCTTTGGGTCCCTGAGCTTGCTGTTGGATTGATAGCCCAAAGTGAATGGGCGGGGAAGTGTGCAGGAGGAAACGAGTGCAAAAGCAGGCGAGTCGGGGTACTTTCTATACAGGGTGCTGGTAGTTACCCCAGACTCGGGAGCTTACGTAGGCGCCAGGCGGCGGGTAAGGCGGAACGCTCGTCGCTCCTCCTTGGCGCCCTCCGGATAAAGTTCTCAAAGTGTACGCGGATTACCTCTTTAGGTTGGTTTGAGGCAGTGTTGATGACATTCAATAAGGACATGAAGAAGATGATAACCCTCAGATTTTGCACTTGACTGGAGGCCATGGAGTTGATGTACACAACGACATGAGGAGCAAAACGTAGGTTGCGCTGGTATCATTGGGAATCGCAGCGATTGATGTCATTAGCAGACTCTCCTACAAACCGGAGAGATCATATTACTGTATACGTAAACTGAACGGAACCAGAAATGGGATGAAAAACTCCCATGACGACCTGGTGGAGACCACTTGGAGCTGAAAGCACCTGAGCATTCAGCTTGAACCCTTAGACCGTGGGTCTCCTATCTGCTGCAAGTATCCGGTTTGTTCTTGTGGTCGCCTTGCTCGTCGAGGCTGCAGGTGGTGTCAGACCAAAAAAAAAAATATATTGATGGAGGGAAGGCACTGGAGCCTGTGTTTCGTCGATATCTTCTATTAGCAATCATTTGCGTTTTCATATTATATTTCAATCTTTATTTTTTCTCTTCTTCAGGTAATGTTCTCTCCCATTCATCGAAGAAGACTTCAATCTGGATGGGTTGTGCACCAAGCGCTTCATGTGGCTGGGCAGCTTCGCACCGCCACAGACCATGCATGACAACGACATCTGGGTGTGTTCATCTTTGCATCGACATCATGGTTGGGTTTCTTCGCTATAATCCAGGGATAATTTCATAATGTTGATCACTACAGGATCAACTCGAGTCTGAAATGATCCCAAGATCTCCTTATTGAAGCAATGCTGAACTAATAAGTATTGTTTGGGAGCTCCCGAGTCTACGGACTCAAAAGACTGACTCGGGCGTCGGAATTCTGAACCGCCGAGTCCAGCACGCGATTTCGGTCTTCCTTATGTGATCTGCGCTGTCACCAGTAACGACATCGAGGCGGGGCCGAAAGCCGGTCCGAAAAGACGACTCGCGTGTTAGCCTCAGACTTCCTGAACGAGCCATGAACCCCACACACGCTTCCTGAGCGTCCGATACGTTGGATACGTGGAGTCAGGCGGAGATTATGGCCACGGAGAGAAACCCGCGAATGCCGCGTCTCTTCGCCGCCACGCGGTTGAGAAACACTTACCAGCTAGCCAGCCAGCCAGCCACGTGCTTGCGGCCAGACAATAAGATTGCTCTTACCACAATGAGCGTGGAAAAAAGCGGATTGGATGATACGACAGTCCGCGGAGCTACCAAGTCTTGATGTTGAGACGAACGACGTTTGTTCGCCACACGCCACGCGCCACTCAATTTTTCCACAACCATCACACTTGGCCTCCCCACAGAGTCTCCCAACCGACGCAAAACAAGCTTTCTGGGCATCTACGCCCTGCATGCCTCGTCTGCAGGGGGCTATTAACTACCCACGTTCATAGTGCAACGAACATCAGTAGGAAAGCGAGTAGTATATTTGGTTGCTATGAGTATTTCGTTTCGTCCCGTCCCGTGTCATGACCAATCTCGTCGTAACGCCCATAAACACATAATGACGTTGATGATGAATTTCCGAAAGGCCGATACTTTTGTCCAACCTCACTAGAACACCGAAAGGTAGGTGGAAAGGAGAAGGCTGGGGAATAGGCCGGAAACGGGGCGGGCATGGAGAGCGCCGCAGCTCGGTGTTCGCGAAGTGTGAGGACGGGAGGATATGCCTCTCAGGATCCACACCGTTGATCCGCACCCCACCGCCGTCTGATTACCCGGATGCCATCTCCAGACAATTCCCCATTCTCTCCGCCATCCTATCCGTTTTATGCGCCGTCCGAATCTCCTCGGGGCTAAAATGATGTGTGCCGTACTCCTTGCCGGTTGGGTATATGCGTGGAATGAGAAAAAAGGTAGGCAGGAACGCCCGAAACGGGTGTTATTCCGCCTTCACGGCGGTGGGCTTCAGACCCAATTGGATTAATACCCGCCGCCTTGACTTGGCGTTGATGTGAAGTCTGCTCAGTGCGACTTGGTGCTCGAGTTGGACGAGGTTGTCGCGGTCGTCGAAACTGATGACGACGAGTCGGTACGCTCGGCCTTACGCCTCTCGCTGTGTGCTGATTTAGTCTCCTGAGAACCGAGGAAGAAGCAGGTGGTCTTACTGTGTGGCGCGGTCGAGCACAGTGCACTCCCACTTGGCGTTGCCTGTCTTAAGGTGAAACTTGAGGCCCTTACCCTCAAGGGTGGCCTTAAGTGCTTCGGTGTGACCAGCAGGCATCTTGATGACGAGGAGTGTTGCTGTGTGGTTCGACGTTCTACAGGCGGTCGGTGATCAAGTGTTCTGAATGTGGAAGATAAGGCAAGAGGTGAAATAGGAGAGCAGTGGTGGGAAGAAGATCGCAGTTGGAGGAGAGGGAGGAGGGTCTGGGAAGTTATATAGTGTGATTTCTCGAGCCTGGGCCACGGCACGAGCGAGCCGGATCGTCCGCCTCCAATTTTCCAACGCCGGTAATATTACATGCTGAATAGAGCGGACTCGCTCTCCAGGAAGGAGACGGCGGGTGTGGGTCGGCCGCGGGGAGCGATGGGCCTCGTGCATTTCAGAAAGCGTTGCCTTAAAAATCAGCAATGAGCCATTTGTGAGCACGCTGGATCCCGCGCTTTCACGCGAACCCCGGTACCCTAGAGGTTGCACCAGTTCCCACCAAAATCCCCAACCAATGGGCCTTCCTGAGGCTTGCAACAAGATTCGTCGGAGGATGGAATATCGGACTCCGGGCCCTCCGCTCGGGGAGATGTCGGCATGGGGCCAACTCTACAATAAGGTTCTCGCCCGCCTTTCCCCAGACAAGGCCGGCATTGTGCGTTTCAGGTACCTGGATCAAGTTGATCCTGGGCGATATGAACTATGTACGTACCTAGGACAAACTTTATCATCAGTCTGCTTCCCAACCGAGACACGGTAGACGCGGCTCGGAACCAGACGGAGGGAAGGCCACAACAATCCCCCGCCACGTACGCAGGAGAGAATTCGGAAAGATTCCGGCTGCGCTTGCAGAATTCTGGCTCAGCACTACACAGTCGCGCGTTCTAGCCAAGGTCTATGCGTAGAGCCGCAGACCAGAAAGCAAAAACTGTCCCGAGTACTTTGACACCCACAACTTTGACACCCAGGATTTTTCCATGCATACAGGTTTCAAGGTGATAATATTGTTCCAGAAACCTCCCACGCCCACGAGGTCAGGTCCGTTCCATGGCGCCACAGCAGCCACGCTGCTCCATTCCCGCGTAGCGAAGCTGTCCTCGTGCTTTAGGCGGCTGCACGGGAACGCGGGCGTAGCGATGCAATTCGCTATCGGGCTTGGCCTCGGTGGACAAAACGGATAGACCCGCCGCGCTCAACGCCGCGTCGATGCATCAACTTTTGCAACAGGATCGACAGCCTATGGCACGTACGCGGCAAGAGGCAGGGAATTGAGGTTATGAGTTATTTTTTTTTTCGGCGTCGGCAAGATGTTATGGTTAAGCGGTCTTATCGACATCGTCTGCTGTGCAACGTGAACGATTTGCTTGGGTCCTCTGTGTGTGTGTGTGTGTGTGCGTGATGAATTTCCCTAAACTGCTTTGAGGTCAATAATGTGGAACCCCAGAAAAGTTTTTGGTTTTTAGCGGCCTCTTGTTCCAGCCCCAGGGCTGCGATTTCAGCCAATAACATGGCACTTTCCTTCTCGGTTTGGTAAGTGGTTGGTACCTCTCCTCAGCTACTACGCTAGTATTGAGCGGCGGTGTGGTTGGCAGAGATACTCTACCACGAACGACGCCCTTCTACAACCCGCTGCGGAGTAAACTCAAGTTCCATAGAAGTTCGTGCACTTTTCTATATCCCGTTCGGGAGGAACCAGAGCAACCACGGATCATTATCAGCGAGCCCCAGCCTTGCCCGTACGCCATTGCGCTTACGCGGCAAAGCCGTACATACCGATCTTGGCGATAACAGTTAGACGCTTCTGTCAACGGCAAAACTCCTGGCTTCCAAGGAAGTTCTTGCTTGGCCCCGTCTCCACCCACTGGCCGACGGCACAGGCACAGGACCCGACGCTTTCCCGCAAGACGCGAACCTCCTTTCCTGACTTCCGTCCTCAGGAGCATCCCGCATGTACAGGGGTTCCAGACACTGCATCCTATTCTCGCGGTTTCTCCTCTGACTTGAAATTGACCTTATGCAAGTCATTCAGGCATTTCTAGGTGTTTTCTCTTCTCTTCTGATGATCAACCCGGGAAACAGGCCAGAGCTTTGACACAGCAGCCGGGACAGCCCTGGAGTGATCGAACATTGTCTGGCTTTTGTGCCGCTTCTATAGATGTTCTGGTTAAACTTTGGGGCGGGCCGGGCCACTGCTTGACCCCGCGGGGGACACCGGGATGTACTCGCCCTACCGTTGGCGGATGATCAAAGACTAGATCGAGGTGTGGAGCGTGTTCTATACCGTTCCACAGACGTCACTTACGGGCTAAAGAGTTTATTCGTCATAATGGAGGGTAAACGCCCAGAATCAGCACTGCACTTTCACCAGTTGTGAGAGTGAAAGCCGATTCGTGACCTCGTGGGTCGAGGTGCAGCAACGCATGCGGACAACGACGATAGGCATGTGCACTTAAAATGTTGATGATGGCCCCAGACAAGGGATCTGGGTGAGACAAGGCGCTTGCCTTGGCGGAGTTGCTTATCGACTTCCACTTACCGAGTGCTTATACCCCTCGATAAGTTGGGGTGTTCGGTTCGCGGGCTCGATGTGACCACCACGGCAACCAACGTACTACTTCATCGCTTGTCAGCTGTGGACGCCACAGAAGTACAGGAACAAAAAAGCTGGAATAAGCCGAACCAGCAAGAGTAAGCATGGAAAGTGAAATAACTCCGGGCCATGCATGCCGTCTACCATCCTGCACTTCTTGCAACCTGCGGCTTGGCCGGACCGACCGTTCGAGCTCGCCCGACTATTAGATGGGACCTAATGCGCGGCCTTAAAATCTTGCCGCAAACGTACATACATATAGATACTCAACAACAGTGCTGTCACTCACACAGTGGTATGAGGCATCCCAACCTATTTTAGGGATTGTTCAGGAGTTGTACTAAAACAGCAGTAGTTACATAGAACATTCTACCTGATAATGTTGCATCCAGAATCCGCATCACCTTTATAGTGTAGCCCCCTTCTTGTTCGCTAGCGCCTCGTTGATGTAGACACAGCTGTGACGGGGAAAGCGATTAGTTGCCTCAAGACAAAATACCAAGATTCACCGCAATGTTAATTGTTATCAAACTAGTTTTGGTCTAGTAAAGATATTATATTTCTGCCTTCTTCAAGTTTCTCTTTTTTTTTTTCCCTTCATCCTCTTCTCATCACCAATTTGCGATGCCCTACCAAGAAATATCGGCGTTATAACCGAAGACGACCTGAGCAATATATATCCCATGGGCTGGTGCTCCCTGACGATACACGACATTACTAACCCAAATACCACCCGCAATAGTAATGTCGTTTGCTATTTTGTACTTGGACGAGTCGCCGGTTGGGGTGCGCATTTCAGTCCGCTGTCATTCCACCTCCATTGAGCCAGACAGACTGAAGAGTTTCTCACTATCATGCATGTCCACAGTTGGATTTACAGTCATTACAATCGTCATCGTTAACAACCAGCCAAGATGCTAATCAAACGTTTGGCCGCAGTACTAGTACAGTCTATACAGGGATATCATAGCTTCTCGATGATGGCCGCCGCGTACTCGTGCGTCTTCGCCTTGCCGCCCAGGTCGCCGGTCAGGGCCTTGCCCTCGGCCAGCGTGTCAAACGTCGCCTTCTCGATGCGCTCCGCGTACTCATTCAATCCCATATGCCTCAGCATCATCAGGGAGCTGAGCAGGAGGGCGGTGGGGTTGGCGAGACCCTTGCCGGCGATGTCGGGGGCGGAGCCGTGGACGGCCTCGAAGATGGAGCACTCGTCGCCGATATTGCCAGAGGGGGTCAGACCCAGACCACCAATGAGGCCAGCGCACATGTCGGACAGAATATCGCCGTAGAGGTTGGGCATGACCAGAACCTTGTCGTTGTACGGAACCGGGTCGGTCGTCATCTTAAGGCAGGTGTTGTCGAGCAGTTCGGCATCGAACTCAATATCCGGGAACTCCTTGGCAACCTGGTTGCCGACGGTGAGGAAAAGGCCGTCGCTCATCTTCATGATGGTGGCCTTGTGCACGACGCGGACCTTCTTGCGGCCGATGGTGCGCGCGTGCTGGAAGGCAAACCGCAAAACACGCTCGCTGGCCTCACGAGTGATGAGCTTGATGCTCTGGACAACGCCATCCACCACAACGTGCTCAATACCAGAGTACTCGCCCTCAGTGTTTTCACGGATCAGGACCGTGTCAACGTTGTCGTAGGGGGTCTTGTAGCCGGCAACTGACCGGCAGGGCCGCAGGTTGGCGAAGAGGTTGAAGGTGCGGCGGAGGGTAAGGTTGAGAGAGACGTGGCCCTTGCCAATGGGAGTCTAAAACCGCCGTCAGATATGCGCCGCCCGCGTGATGGTAGATCCAGTGCAACGTACAGCAAGGGGACCCTTCAGGGCGATCTTGTTCTTCCGGATGCTCTCAATGGCATCGTCAGGGATCGCAGTCTTGCCATCCTTGAGGATTGGGTCGACATTGATGGGCTCCCAGGCAATTGGGGTCTGCCTTATTGTGTCAGCACCACTGCGTGCGAAAGCCATGTCGACGGCGGGCGAGCGGAAGTTGGGCGACGAACCTTGGCGGCAGCGAAGATGTCCTTGACGGCGACGGCAATCTCGGGACCAATGCCGTCACCCTCGATCAAGCTGACAGTGTAGCGGCCCTAAAACTTGGTATTAGCTACATGGCTTATCGCGAAGATGCTTCGTCGCCCCCCCGTGGTTGAGTGATTTTCATATGCCAAGCCAACGGTTTGCAGCGAATTGGAGCATGCGCTCTCCAAATCGAATTGCTGCCTACCTGCGCATCCTTCTGTCCGTCGAACTTGGCGACACGGTCTTGCGAGTAGAACCTCTGGTTCTGGAGTGCGTTGATGTTAGCTAAAGGAGTGGGAAACAATCGAGCTGATGCTGGCGAAGCTGTCTGGCGCACCTGCAGCGAGAGAGTAACGGCGGCGCGGGGAGCTGCACGCCAGCATTGGCGCTGCACCGGGGCAGCAATCGCGCGGAGAGCCAGCATTTTTGCGACTGTTGCAGAATTGTGCGTATGTCAATAAAGGGGGTGGTGGTTGAGCTGAAGAGGAAAAAGGCGGGAAAGAGCGTCGCGGATGCAACCACCTAGGTCTGCAGAGAGAAGAACGATTTTGGCTGTTGATGAGCGCGGAGATAAAAACTGAATGATGAATCCGCTGCAAGCCAACCTGGAACCCACATGATTGATGCAGGATCTGGCAACGGGACAACGGCAGTGGCCTGTGCAGAACAAGGATTGCACGTCGGTTGCCGTCGGTGGCAACAAAGCCGAGCTGGTCGCCGAAGGGTACCATTACGTAGGGTGCGAGTCCACAGTAGCTAGCCGGGCCCCGTCCACTTCAGGCTCACCGCCCTGAATTTGCGGCAGTATATTGCCCTGTCTCAGGTGCATGCGGGCGGTGAGCACGGCGCGAAACGAGCAATAACCTTGAAACCGCGGCCGCCAAGCAATGCGAAGTGCAGCCCCACTCGTCTGTCCCCTGTCCAACTAACTGCACCTCAACCTGAGTTGCATGACTTTGGACACTATAGCCCGTACTCGGTGATAGAAGATAGCTTTGCGGAGGGTGGTAAGCGGGGATAACTGGCCAGCACTTGGTTTCGGTTGATTGAATTCGATACACCCCTCGGACAGCACCACACGACGTGCGACGGACGTCATGGCCGATCTCGAGCGGACGGTTCTCGACTTCTACCAGATCTCGACACTCAACCCCGTCCAATGGCCGGCCGAACAGGACAACGAGAGCGATGCATCTGACGACGAATCCGCCAAGAAGAAGGCAAACAGGAGGAAGTCGCGGTACCAGGCTTTGGAGCGGGCGGTGAGCAACAGGAGTAGTATTGTTCCCGGCTCCGAGAACTCAGGCAGTGGCGTGGCCAACCTGGTGCAAAGGGACGAGCCAGACCCTCTCGGAACTACCGACAGCGTTGTGCGAACATTGAGACATCTCGGGGTCCCGCTGCAGGATGACGTGCGGCTTCGTGAGTCTTGTCCGCGACAGTGCGTGGTTAAGCGATGGCGGGTGATACTGATCCATTTTGATGGACAGGCAATCGATTTCTCCTCTCCTCGACGACCTTTTCCCCTGCTCTATTCCTCTCTCAAATGCATGCGACAGCCGATACGCAGTCCTTGATAAGCGGGCTAGACGTGCTCTCCAAGTCCATCGATCAAAAGTCGGCTTCTCTCAAGGTCCTCGTTGAATCCAACTTCGAGCGCTTCGTCCGTGCCAAAGCAACCATCGACAATGTTTACAAGGAGATGAAATATCGCGGCACTGATCCTACTCCTCCACGTGCCAGAGGCCACTCTCGTCACGCTAGCAGGAATAGTTTTCGAAGTACCAGCGGCCCGCCACCCCTGACCAGCCCGCATTCCCCTGCAACAGACCCCCGCAAGAAGAATGCGCTCATAAAGGAAAGCGAGTACGGCGTTTTAGGTGTCAAGGCGCCACTTCTGGACGTCTCGGCCAAGGCGGAGGAGGTCTGGGGCCCTGCGTTAGGCGGGAGAGAAAAGGAGGAGCACCTCAAGACGGTTGCCTCGTCGCTTGACCAATACAAGGAGTACGTCGAGACCAGCGCAGCAATTGCCGACTGTATTAAACGCAAGGACCACGAGACTCTGGTCGAGGAGTACACCAAGGCGAGGAAATTCGCAGACGAGGCCAAACAACTTTCTGAGGAACTCAAATCGACCCCGCCTACCGATGACCAGTTGTACCGGATTCTTTTGGCAGCACGGATGTGGCATGATGTCGAGGAGCAGATCCAGGTCCTTAAGCGGGATATCTGGCGAAGGCTCATTTCTCCCTACAACATGCCCAAGGCGGACACCCCCCGGCAACATGGGGACGATCAACACGTGGAGCTCATTGCGCTTCTCCTGGAGCTAGGCGTTGAGGATAACCCAATATGGGTTTGGCTACTGAGCCGCTACGATCATCTGAAAAGCAAGATCCAATCCACGGCTGAGCGATCCAAAGTGGAAATCGAGATCCTGCGTCGGCGATTGGCGAACGCCGAGAAACCGAAACCAGAAACGATCGCATCTCATATGCGAACGCTCGGGAGGCAGTCCGTCGACATGATGACGAAGTCCTTCGATTCGCCCGACGTCATTGAGCTTTGGGAGACAAATGTCAACTTTCTGAGCAACCTACTTTCTCCTCAGGGCATCCTAGGCGAGGTGCTTGAGTTTTGGCAGACCGTCCAGGGCTTCATTGACGGCAAAACGCAAAAGAGCATGCCGCTGGGCTACCGTGGAGAGTCCAAGAGTCACCATCGGCTTTCGCAACAAGGTACTTCAGATCTGCAGAAGGGCACTGTGGAACTTGTCACGATGATCCGAGATCACGTCCTCATGTTCTTCGCCGGGCCTCCGCCAGAAGATATCTCCTTACTTCTCTCCCCGATGCCACCGCAGTCTCCTGGGACTCCTGGTCCAGCTTCAGTATCAGGGTCGCTCACACCACGAGACCCTCGCTTCAACCTTGATCCCAACAAGCCACCACCGCCGTCACCGAAGAGAGGTGAGCCATGGGAGAGGTTTGCTTTCTGGCCACCCTGGTCCAATTCGCTCAGTGGAGTACATTTCCTTTCCAAGATGCTAGCACTTGTAGGAAGCGGCGCCTCGGACATGGCCGCCATTTCCCCCGTGGGCAACGGAGATGCTGCCGAAGTCGAAAAGGTAAGAACGCTGGTTGGTGTCGCCAGGGAGAGGTGCGTGACGGTTCTCTGTGCAGCGTGGAACAGAGATGCCGAGAACATGAAGTACGTGGAGGATTGGAATCGGTCCCCGGACAGCCGGGACGTGACAAAGATGCCAGCTACTTTTGCCGCGTTTGAGGGCGCGCTTCTCAGCGGCATGCAAAAGATTCTCTACATCTCCGAAGCCATGTCGAGGCCGGGGGCAGGGGATATTGTCCTCCCCCCTCCTACAAAGCTGCTGCAGATGGTGCGCAGCCAGTATGTAACCACACTCTACAAAGCCCTAAGTGGTATGGTCGAGAACGCCGAGCGTTTCCCTAAGAAGACCGACGACGAATGGACGGTAGACGTTGATGGTTACATCCTGGTAAACAATCCAGCAGTCCCGCACCCCTCGATATCGACCTTAGGGGGGGGCACGATAGACGCAGGCGATAGAGTAAGCCATTTTAATTCGTCCTCCCGTCCCCAAGTCTTTCAACTAATCATCGTCTCCCCTAGAATGTTCGCATGCTCCTGACCCTCAGCAACCTCCAAGCCTTACGATCAACCGTGGTCCCCTCCCTCAACACCCAGTTCGAAAACGCCTTCTCCGTCAAGTTGACCGACGAGGCCAAGACGATCCGCGACGTCCTCGGTCAGATCGACGCCCGCCTCTTCCAGTCGTATACGCGGCCGTCCATCGAGAACCTCCGCCGCGTTATTCGCGCAGGGGTCTCGTCGCCGGACTGGTGCCCGCCGCCTGGGGCAGGCGCCAAGCCACGTTCTGTGCGCCCCTACGTGTATGAGGCCCTACTCGGCCTCGTGCTCGTGCACACGCAGGTCTCGACGACGGCCGCCCCGCTAACAACCGAGATCCTCTCGTACCTGCTCGAGCAAGCCTCGCGCGAGCTGCTTGAAGCCTTCCGCGCGCGTCCCCGCTACCACCTCGAGGCCCTTATGCAGGCCACCCTCGACGTCGAGTTCGTCGCCCAGACGCTCAGCCACTACACGACGGACCGCGCCTCAGAGCTGCAGAGCGCCATCTACCAGGAGCTCGATGGCCGTACCGACAACGACGCGCGCGCGCGCCTGCAAGCCGAGTTGCCGGAGATGCGGGCCGTACTCAAGAGGTTGCGGGAGGCGAGCAAAGGTGAATTTGCTTGCTTCAGAAGGCCCAAGAGACCGGCGGCGGCTGCGGGTGGTGGCGGTGGTGCGCCGGGGCCCGGACCTGGGGCGGGATTGGAGAGGAGGGACACGGGCGGGAGCTTGAGGAGTAATTGGGCAACCTAAACGTCTCAGAGAGAATCCTAGTTGACGTAAATCGGCTCGAGATGCACACTATGCCCGATGATGCGATTCGTGATGATTATAAAGAAAATTCAGCGCTGTTTCTTCGGATGCCAGACCATTTTAAGGTATCTAACAATTGGTTCCGAGTCCGCTATTGGGGGTATTTCATCTATCATGAGAAATCAGAATTCGTTTCCCTCTATACTCCGTACAGCAAGTGTTTTTCCGACAAGTTGGCAATCAACATTACCCACTCGGCCCATCAACCCTGGGCGAGGGGGCGCATTAAGTCATTAGCGAAGCTATCGCCGCTGCGTCTCTCAAGCACCTCTAGCGCCGAAAAGCCCCGTGGCTAGCCATACATGGGCATTGCCAGTCATGATGAGCCTTGAGTGGTCGCGAGGGGGCCTGAGACGCCGCCGGCATGCAACTGGAATTCAGTTGAAGAGGGAGGGCGCAGTGCTCCAAGTTGTCGCCAAAAGTGGTCAGATCAGCTAAGGATCCGAGTTGGGTAGAAGAAGGGTCGAACAGAACAGAAGCTCGAATGAACGGGAGTCGGTGGGCGAAAAAGCAGGACGCTCTTGCTTAGCCTTGACATGGGCGACTACAACGGAAGATTCAGTAAATCATTGTAGAGCTGGAAGATCCATGCTGGAGGAAGGACTTACAGTCGAGGTTGATGGCCTCAAAATACTCTCGGATTGCCGGGTTTTCCTCTTCAGTGACTAGCTTACCATCGACTTCACGGCGCGTTGTTCGGGGAAGGGCCTTGCGGATGCCGAGAAGCATATGCAGGAGGTTGGCAATGACATAACCCTGCTGCGCAAAGCTAACGGGCTCCTTCTCGAGCGGCCATAGGTGTCGTAAATTTTCCTGCTCCCAGGCTTTGAAGGCCCAGCTCGACTTCTCAACACAGTTGAGCAGGATCAGGACGGCAAAGTACATGTTGAAGTCAATTTTGACCTTGCTGTCTTGAAGGACGCGCTGCATGCCGGTGAGAAGGGCCTTGCTGGTGGAAGCGGCCTTCCTCTCCGCCGCAGCGGCAAGTTGGAGGCAAATTGTATTGAAAAGATCCCCATCAGTATCTTCTTTAATCGTCCTGGCCGGGGCGTCTTCGGCCCAGGTTTTGGCGCTGATGGTCCACTGGCGCTCTCGGTCCAGGATTTCTACGAGACCCCATAACTCGAGAGACTTCTTGAGAAGCTCGTCGTTTGTCTTGCTGGCTACATCAGCAGCAGTGCGCAGCGTAACTTGCATAAAGTGAGAAGGCTCTCGCTGAATCAGCTCAGGTAAGATCTCGCGCATGTATGTCTCAACCTTGGCCGGGACATCTTGGCTATCATTGTCGAGCATGACAATGGGGTACGTCGATGTCCTGTCGTCCACGATGCTCGCATCAACAGGTTTTCCCTCAGCGCCCCGATCAGGTTCACGCTGCAACACCTGAAGCTGGAGACGAGGTCCACAGTCAGGGAAATGCGAGACCTCAATCACAACACCATGATTGCCAAGAGTCACGGCTTGTTTGATGGAGTTGACCCTGCCTTGAGCAAGCACGATCTGAACGCCGGCCGAGTACAGATCCAGCTGCTCTGAGAACTTTGTGCGAACGCAACCCGAGCGCCATACTCGAGGGGAGAGGACCTTTCGGCAGGTATCACAGGGTGAGCCCTGAGAGCAAGTTTTTCTGAGAACTCGGCACCGAATGCAAGCGCCGATTTTTCGGACTTCCTGAACCTCTTTTCTTCTCGTTGCATTGAAGCGCGCTCTAGAGTGACGCGACTTAGCACCGTTTGGCCCCCCGTCCAAGCGAAAGACGCCTTTGCCAGGAGGGGCTGATGTAGTTTGCATGGGGCTATTATGGGGAACCGTGGCTTGAAAAGTATCGGCTGCATATGTGATCTCGCCCCAAGGTGGGGGTGCGCTCGGCGTCGGCATCGCAGGTGTTGCCATCGCGGGAGCTGCCATCACGGGCGTGCTTGAGCTCGGAGCGGGCTCCTCTGTCCCGCTCATGTCTGCGACAGGAAGAGTGTTTACTGCTGCGGCGGCGGCGGCGGCGGCGGCATTGGCAGTCGCAGTAGCAGCCTCGGCCGCTGCTGCAGCTTCTTCGCCCAATATCTCGGGGTCGAGATATGCAGGGTGCAGCCGAGCGGTGGCGGCGGCGGCCATGGTGATGTTTGCCGAATCCGATTGCGCATCATCAGCCCGCAGAATTTCCTGAAGACGCTCTTCGGCAGTAGGTGCGCGGTCTGTTTCCTCCTGTTGTTGTTCGGCTACATCCTGGTCAGAACCGTACATTCTCTCTGTTTGTCCACAATCAAGAACGTACCCTTTGACGGCTGGGCTGTGCTATTCTCCTGGTGTAAAGGTGGGTTTTCAACTATGAATTGGTCTTGCAGCTCGAAGCGCTCCGTAGGCTGCCCAACGGGCGCCGAGGGGCCCGTGGGTGCGGTGCCGTTGGGCTGACCGCGGTCGTCGTTTTTCTCGTTGAGATCGATTTGTCGCGATACTTCGGCAAGAACTCCGAGGGCGGTCCAGTCGCGCTGCATCATGGGCAAATCAACCGCCGACCCGTTGGCTTGGGCACGCGCCTGGGCTTGCTGTGTCTGCTGGAATCGCTGTTGTGCATGGCTCATACCCGACAAAGCTAGCAGAGCGCTGACTCGTTCCGACTCGGAAATGGCAGGACATTTTTTGGTCAAATGGCTCGTCAGGCTGTCGAGCCTGCCGCGCGGAAAGTGTTCTCCGCATCTGCAATCAAATAAAAATGTATGTTAACATTGTGATCGAGCGACTCGCATAAACAAGCGGTGGGAGTCGCCAGGGTGCAACGACACGGAGAGAAAAGAGCGGTAACTCACGCTTTGCATGTGTGGGGATAGCGATTGCTTTGATCTTGCAATTTCGGACCTCGCTCGAAATACTGCAGGATGAGCGCATTCGGCCGTCGCCCCATTGTTGCGGTCAGAGTACTGGCTGTGTCATTGATGAATCCGCAGCTGTTCTGGTCGGTGAGCTTGTCCCGGTGCCGGGGGAGGGGTCTCGAGTTGTGAAAATACTGCCGGCTTAAAAAAGTTGGCGGTCAGTCATGCTGTCGTCAGGCGCTGGTAGGTAGGTCAGTGGGTCGTCCGCTCTCTCACGTGAATGCAGCTGGATCCAACAACCAAACCAACCGGATTGAGACTGAAGAGTACGGAGTAGGGAGCTGAGTTTAGCACGGATCCGTACAGTAAGCGGTGTAACATGTGCTATTACTCAGTTACAGGAGAAGCAAAGTCGCTTTTGTATTTGACAAGTGCCACCTGTTACAGAGTACTGCTTGCCCTACGAACTCGAAAGTTACTTCTTTTGTCTGAGGTACTCGGCTTCGTAGCCAAGACATTGATTATCACATCCTCTTCTCGCTGTGCTGAACATGACTCGTAGTGTTTATTACAGTATATCGTATCTAACGAGTACGTCCGTATAGCATACAGATACTAGCGCTATGTTAAGCTCGGACGGGACATGGCAACTCTGGTTCACTGCGAGCCTCGATTCGTCTTTAAAAAAACGCTGGGTGCAGTTCAGAGAGAATGAATCCTTGCCAAGTAAAGCTAAGATAACCAAGCTTTAGATAAGTGGTCTCGGGCGGATAACGACGCGACAACACCGGGTATCTCGCTAATGACTCTCAACCATGAATACCGCGCCACTACCAGTCATTCTTACCACTGCATCCTTGCCCACGCGTTTCGTCTGTTCCTTTGACGCCATCCGAACCCCGCTAGGCACCACACGTGTGCATCTTGCAGCGGCAAGCAAACCTTCTTTCTCATTGCTAATTAGGTGTATCGGGTCGACACGGCAGGCATAACGCCCAACACTGACGCACACGATGGGATAACCCTCCGCACGGCACCCCAGCCATCCCGAAGCTCCCGAGTCCAAACCTCAAACACGTCGGACACAGCTCTTTGTACATCATCAGCCGGCCCGGTACTGGCGGCTTTTTTTCTGTGCATGAGCCTTTGTCACACGTCGCAATACCACGATGCTGCTCCTCCACCAGACAGGCAGCGTCAAGATCGGCGAGGTGGTCCGCTATACGGTCACTTACAAGCCTTCGGCTGACCACATCCTCCCTTCTCCCGAGTTCCTGTACCTTCGTATCAAGAACACCTGCGCCATTGCTCTCCGCGCCGCCTTTGTCCACGGACCATACACGCTCGGAGTCGCCGCATACCCTGCAACATTCAAACCCTTCGAGAAGTTCGAGAATCCGCGTCGCTATGGCGTTCCTGAGTTCGAGCCCATGCTCAAGGCTGGCGCCGTATGGAACTGCCACCTGATTGTACCCGACAATATCCGCCAGAGTGCCGGCGAAGGCAGCAGCAGACATGGACACTTCGGGAGCGGGCCTGAGCACGACGAGGACACTGTATCCTGGGTGATAGAGGTTTCCTCGCAAGTTATCTTTTCCGCCTCAGCGTCGGTGCACTATGAGATTTTGCTGGCGCGCGACGAAAAGTCGTTGAATCTTGGCTCTGTAGTGCCCGTCATAGGGGGACAAGTGCATGTACCCCAACCTGGCCGGGTGAGCGATTTCCAACAGAGCGCTGGCGCAGCGAAGCATCACCCCGCCCAACCTAGGGGCGTCTTCTCCAAAGCCATACACGTCAAGGTTCAGGACACCGCCGCTCTGTGGAACACCCCTGAAATTCCCGGCTGGGATGACATCGGTTGGCTTCGAGCAAGGGAAGATGATGGTCATGACCCTGCGATTAAGCCTGGCGCGAATGATGGGAACTCTGACCACACGAAGCGATCGCCAAAGCACAGGCAAAAAAAGGTCCATCTCGTTGTGCTCACCCACGGTTTGCACAGCAATTTGGGGGGTGACATGCTATTCATGAAGGAAAGCATAGATGCAACGGTGAAGCAGGCAAAGGCCGACGCAAAAGCGCGCAAAGCAAGGGAGCGAGCGAAAAAGAAGCAGACGGACACAAATGCTGGAACAACCGGTGACCTTTCAGAAAGGAGCAATCAGACTTCCGACCCGAAGTTCGAGGAAAAAAAGAAAGCGGGTAGTCCTGCGACTAGTAATTTGGAAGAAATAGAAGGAAAAAAACAAGTCAACGTGGAGGAGGAGGAGGAAGAGGAGGACGACGACGATGACGAGGAGGTCATTGTGCGCGGGTACTCTGGAAATGCAGCAAAGACCGAGAGGGGCATTAAATACTTGGGAAAACGACTTGCCAGGTATATTTTGCTCATGACGTTTCCAGATCAGCCGTGCTTGCCCACCGCCAAGGCAGCTTCAGAGGCCATCACCCACTCACTCAAGTCGGGGACATCGAAGAAGGCCATTGAGGAAGCACATAAGCACAGCTCCGCCCACCTAGCAACTACCCCGGGCGGGAAGCGGTTGTACAAGTTCACCAAGATCAGCTTTATTGCCCATTCACTCGGCGGTTTGGTGCAGATGTATGCCATTGCATACATCCAGAAACACTCGCCGCAGTTCTTCGATCTTATTGAGCCAATCAACTTCATCGCTCTGGCCTCACCGTTCCTTGGATTAAATCACGAGAATCCGCTCTACGTTAAATTCGCGTTGGACTTTGGCTTGGTGGGAAGAACGGGGCAAGACCTGGGCCTAACCTGGAGAGCGCCGACCATCGCTCGAAATGGATGGGGTGCGCTTATGAGCAATCTAGGCGAGCATGCGCACAAGCGCGTATACGGAGAGTACCAACCAGAGTCCAAGCCCCTTCTTCGAATCCTGCCAACTGGGCCGGCTCATAGAGCACTAAAGAAATTCCGAAATAGAACGGTATATTCCAACGTGGTCAACGACGGAATTGTACCGCTCCGGACAAGTTGCCTTCTGTTCCTTGACTGGCAGGGGCTCGGGCGGGTCGAAAAGGCTCGTCGAGAGGCAGGCCTCATGGAGACCGTTGTCGGCTTTGGTTGGGCGGAACTCACCGGGGCCAATGTCACAGCTCCCAGACTCGCACCTTGGTCGCCCGTCGAAGAAGAAGAAAAAGATGAGGCTGTCGGTACCGGAAAGACCACTCCAACCAGCCATGAGGATTCGCGCCAGGTCCCTCAACCCCCGAGCAATGCCATGCTGGAAGATGATCGGCAAAGTCTAAGGTCAATAGCCAGCCCGTACCGAGAGACGCCTTCGGAGCTGCAGGATCTCCAGAATTCGAGTACGACCACATCGAACCCCTTTTCTGGAATATTCAATTTCTTCCGTAACGAAACACCAAAGTCGTCATCTCCAGCATCTCCGAAGGTGACCAAAATCTACCAACGAAGTCAGACACTCAAGCCGGAGCAGTGGGCTGCTTTAGATTCGGGTGCCTCGTCCAACTCAAAAGTGACCAGTGGGAACGAGCTCACCGAAGAGGCAGAGGGCATGTCGGCGCCTCCGAGAACGAGCATATTTGAGTCTGCAGGTGATCTTCTTAACCCAAAACTTCCCCCGGTCGAATTTCTCATTGACCCGTCGAAACGTCCCCGGACCATCTTTCACGACCGGGTCTATCACCCAGCGGACATCCCTCCGCCGCCTGTCAAGGAGCGGTCCTCGAGCACACTAAACCTACTGCGCCGGACACCGCCAACAAACGCCTCCCAAAAATCCGGTCACGGTGACCCTTCATCCCCACCAACAACGCAAACCACCAGCCAGAAAGACACCCCTCTCTCCCAGCATACCCAACAGTGTCAGCAGTCCAAACAGACCACCACCTCGTCCACCCCCGCCAGCGACGGAGCGTCGACTGTTCACAGCCCTTCCCTAGACACCATTACCCACGACGGCGGCCCGGGCGGCGCCAAGGCCTCGGAAGAGCTCCCCGACGTCGACATAGACACCTCGCAGATGCGCGTCGAAGAAAAGATTGCGCGCGCATACCACCGTCGCCTCTCGTGGCGCAAGGTCCTCGTAAAGCTCGAGCCCGACGCGCACAATAACATTATTGTGCGCCGCACTTTTGCCAACGCGTTCGGCTGGCCCGTGGTCCAGCACCTGGTCGAGGCGCACTTTAGCGATTCGGCGACAGCGCGACGCAGGGACGAGGATGAGCCGAACGCCGAGCGGGCGAGGCCAGTCGGGGAGCGGACGGATGAAGGCGGCGGCGAAACGAAGGCAGCCGCGACTGGGGTAAATGCTAAGGGGGAGGGCGTCAGTATCCGAGAGAGAGGGGGAAAAGTTGTTGAAGAAGAGGAGGATGACGATGACCACGATGGCGAGAAGGGGGATACTGTGCCCGAGCTGCGGCAGAGTCCGAGACTTTCGCCACCGCTAGCCGGCGTTCAAAGCAGTAATGCCTTGGGGGTGGGTGCCAACCAGTCCGAAACCATAAGTGGCGGCAGCGATGCTGGCCGTACGCCGACCACGCCACGGCCACCGCTGGACCGGCTTGATTCGGTGACGTGGAGCGATCGGGATTGGGCGGACAGCGGAGATGAGAGTGATGACGGGGTGGGGGGAAAGTTGAGTGGCGCGAAGAAGGAGGTGGCTGCCGGCGAGGGAAAGGGGAAAAAGATTGGGTTAGGGATTCCCTTTGGTGTTGGTGGTGGTGATGTTGGCGTTGGTGGGGAGAGGAGCTCCAGCGCACTCAGTTGGAATTGGGCAGAGAAAATCGTTGGGAAGGGCGGGCTGGTGCGATCCAAGTCACCACCAGGTGGTAGCAGAGCTGGTTCTGCTGCTGGGAAGGACTCTTAAAGTAGTGCCACTCCCAGGGTTGATAAGATGTAGAATTTCAAAGAACTGTTTATGGGCTGAAGATGCAGAACTCTGTTTATATCACTCGTTGTGCTTGAACATTGATAGACCTGCATTGAATCGGTATTGAAAATCTATAATCATCCCGAGATCGGATTGCTGTAACGCTGATAATTGCTTCCTGTGCTATCCTGCGAACACACCCAATGCCTTCTGGAACTTCGCAACTCTTGCTCCTGTTCACTTGATGCCTAAAGTAGATTGGTTGTTGGCTGTCATCCTATAGTACGGTAGCCGCTTGTTGAAGACAACTGATCAAGGGCGTGTGGCTCAGTTGGTAGAGCGTTCGCTTAGCATGCTTCCGCGCATGCGAAAGGTCCTGGGTTCGATTCCCAGCTCGTCCATATATCTTTTGCTGCTTCTCATCAGTTACTTTTTTGCCTTTTCAGCCAGATCGCCGGCTTACTCAGATCTCCATGTCTTGTCTAGCCTGCTACCTAGGAGGTGTTTGGCTCTTCTCTTGGTTGCGTTGTCACAAATCTCAGAGAAAGCTGCACGCGCCCCGGAGGCACTCGTGAGGTGGCCGAGGACGGCGTGCACGGTTACGGCAGCGGGGGTTCCCGTCGCAAATGGGACAGTGGGGGTCTCCAACATCAGATAACCGGGGAACAGCGGGACGGCGTTTTACAACCGGGTTACGTCAGGAGCTTGTTTGTTAGGTTCCTGCGATTCGAGAAGCATCTAATTTCTCGGAGTTGCAATCCTGCACCATCACGTTTAGGTTTGTCGGGTAACATCCCGAATGGAAACCACCCTAGATCGACTGTGAAACTGGGAGTTCAGATGCGGGTTGATGGTGGTGTGAGGCACCTTTGACCGCCACTTGTCTCGACTTGTGTCTGTGTAGCGTTTGCTATGCTAAACCATCCACACTCACTTCATACTGTGTCGGAGACAATTATGCATCCTGGCAAACTTGAGGTTTACTCACACCAGCTTACCTGCATACAACTGTAGTATCGGTACACTAAAAGGGAACAGGACGAGTGCTGCAGGTCGGAGGTGCAACAATACGAGTACGCACGATGTTTTCAGACTACTTAATCTTTGTGTATCCAATTCTGCATCTTCTGCGATCCAATCACGGATCGGAATGGATCGAGGCGGGTCCTCCTGTCTGAGCTGTAGGCTCTGCTTGCGCTCTGTACGATTGCTTGTGTCTCCGATGGGCGGGCTTCAACACGTAGCCTGAGATAGGCTCGGGATCCTCGAAAGTGTCCATGTTGCCCGACACCGTTGAATGCATCTTTTAAAAAGGTGGAGTGGGGTATTCGGCGGATGTGCAGGTGTTGTCCAATCAAAATGCCTCCGGGTCCGGCGAGATTCGAACTCTAACCCATGCGACAAACCCGACTTTGTGCACTGTGCAGGTAAAAGCAGCGGTTGCCCCGCGGCCGTCTCTCCTTCCTGCCTTCTCTCGTTTTCCTGATCTGTCTTATTTTTCCTCCTCTCTCCATTCGCATTTTTTCGGGATCCGATATTCTTTCTGGGATCCATCGCCGGCTGGAGTATCGAGGCGCCACGGTGCAAAGGCGTAGAGGTGTAGGCACTGCATTCCTTGTCCGCCACAGGGAGTCAGTGAGCAGGTGCTGAGCTGCTCTCCAAGATTGATTGACTTATGTATGCCATCCTCGCCGCCGTTGTTTTCTTTCTCTTCTTACACTCCTCCCCTTTCCCCTTTTCAGCTCAAATGGTTTCTCCCTGGCTAGGTTGTTGTGGGTGAAACCCAGCATTTTTTTTACCTTTGCTTCCGGTCTTCTTTGATTCTTTACATGCCTGCTACTCTTTCTTGGATCTCCTACGACCCCAATTGGAGTGACAACAGCAGCTAACCACAGAATCTTCGTTCCACGACAACAGTTGCATCCTTCCCGATCCCACATCGCACTTAGAAGCATCCCGCCACCATGCATATCCGGGAAATACTGGCGGAAGCCGAGAGGACCGGCAACCCGTCCTTCTCGTTCGAATACTTCCCACCCAAGACGGCCCAGGGTGTGCAGAACCTCTACGACCGCATGGAGCGCATGTACAACTTTGGCCCCAAGTTTATCGACATCACCTGGGGCGCTGGCGGCCGCAATGCCGAGCTAACCTGCGAGATGGTGGTCCAGGCGCAGACCTACCTGGGGTTCGAAGCGTGCATGCACCTTACCTGCACCGACATGGGCGAGGAGAAAGTCAATGATGCCCTCCGGAAGGCCTACAAAGCCGGTTGCACCAACATACTGGCCCTCCGGGGCGATCCGCCACGCGACAAAGAGAAGTGGGAAGCTACCGACAGCAAGTTCCGGTACGCCCGGGATCTCGTAGCCCATATCCGGCAGACGTACGGCAACCACTTCGATATCGGCGTGGCTGGCTACCCAGAGGGATGTGACGACAATAAGGACGAGGAATCCCTGCTTGACCACCTTAAGGAGAAGGTCGACATGGGGGCTTCGTTCATTGTCACTCAGATGTTCTACGATGCCGACAACTTCATCCGCTGGGTCGGAAAGGTTAGAGAGCGTGGCATCACCGTGCCCATCGTGCCTGGCATCATGCCCATTGCCACCTACGCCAGCTTCCTGCGTCGCGCGAACCATATGAACTGCAAGATCCCCGAGGAATGGATGGCGAAGCTCGAGCCGGTCAAGAACGACGACGTGGCGGTCCGCGACATTGGCAAGGTGCTCGTGGCTGATATGTGCCGCAAGATCCTTGCCGCTGGCATCCGCCATTTGCACTTTTACACCATGAACCTTGCCCAGGCTACCCGCATGGTTCTGGAAGAGCTCGACTGGTTGCCATCGCCCGACCGCCCCCTCAAGCATGCCCTCCCCTGGAAACAGTCTTTAGGTCTCGGCCGCCGCACCGAGGATGTTCGGCCCATATTCTGGCGTAACCGCAACAAGTCGTACATCGCGCGCACGCAAGATTGGGACGAGTTTCCCAACGGTCGCTGGGGCGATTCGAGATCCCCGGCCTTCGGCGAGCTGGATGCCTACGGTATTGGTTTGACCGGCAGCAACGAGCAAAACCGCAAGAAGTGGGGTGAACCTACCTGCGTCAGGGACATTGCCGATCTTTTCGTTCGCTATCTGAACAAGGAGATCGACTATCTCCCCTGGAGCGAGGCACCCGTCGCGGAGGAGGCTGACCTTATCAAGAAGGATTTGATTGAGTTGAACAAGCGGGGGCTTATTACTGTGAACTCACAGCCTGCTGTCAACGGTGCCAAATCGAACCACCCGGTTCACGGCTGGGGTCCTTCAAATGGATACGTCTATCAAAAGGCCTACCTCGAAATGCTGATTGCACCCGAGCTCTTCCCAGAGATCAAGCGCCGCATCGAACACCATCCTGATTTGACCTACCACGCTGTGACCAAGGCTGGTAACTTGTATACCAACGCGCAGTTTGAGGGACCCAATGCCGTCACCTGGGGTGTATTCCCAGGTAAAGAGATCGTTCAGCCTACTATCGTGGAAAGGATCAGTTTCCTTGCATGGAAGGATGAGGCATTCCAACTCGGCACGGAGTGGGCCCGCTGTTACGAGGCAGGCAACCCCAGCCGTTTGATCTTGGAGGAGATCATGAACACATGGTACCTGGTGAATATTGGTAAGATTTTTCTCGAAACATGACGTTGACAGTGATCTGACATATGCGCAGTTAACAACGACTTCCACCGAGGCGAGACCATCTTTGAGGTCCTAGAAGGACTGGAGGCCCCGAACCTGGACAAGGTTCCAGGGGGCCAAGCCAATGGCGTTGCCAACGGCGCTACTAATGGCGTTGAGGCATCTACGTGACGAACGTCTTGTGATATCGTTGTCGCTCAGCTCGGACCGCTCAACTTGGCCGGCTGCTTGAGGGCGAAGACTTCTCTTTCAACACTAATTGCATGGCCGCAGTACATTTCAACCTCCCAACTTGCACACCACTTTTTTTAATGTCCACCTATCCATCCTCAGCCTGGAGCGAGACGAAGCCCGGGCCGAGGCCAGGAAGGACGTATTTGACGACGCACGCAGCATTCGGCATCATTTAACATACACCAACATGCATATGGAAAGGCGTTTTATTCGTGAGACCGCGGGCGGACAAAAAGAGGAAGGATACGCGCGCATGATGGGGCACGGGCGTTATCCCCTTTGGTTCGGGTCTCTTGGTTTTTCAACAAAAAAAGGGAAAGGGGGCGGTGTTAGATTAGGATGGATGGATCTTTTTCAAATCATCAACTGGTACATCAGTACACGCATATGAGGGCTGGGGCCGGGAAAATGGGCAAGGGTGATGATGGTCCAACCCAGTTTTCATGCATTACGGAGATCTCAACGATACCCAGGGGGAATATAGGCAGGATTCGATTTTGGCAGGTTTTGGCTCCTTGTGGAAAAGGATAGCCAAAGTCAACTTCAACAGTGGATGATACAGGCAGAAGAATACAGGAGTAGAAAAGTTGTCGGTAGAAGGGGGTAGCTCAGCCTGCAACAACCGAGCTATACGGTGCGAGATACGGCAGTCAAGGCAATTCGACACACATGATTGCTGCACTTTCTGTTACCAGCGTACCTATGCAACGCCAGCTATAGCAACTCTTCTGAACCGCCTTGGAGAATGAAAGCAAGACTGTGCAGTACCTTGCACTCCGTCAGTTGTCCAACTACAGAACGCATGCATCTGTATCCATTCCAGAATCTGCCGCGACCTATTTTGCAGATAACCCTAAACCCAGTCTAACCTCCATGACCTTCGAGCCTCACCAAGCAACGAACCACGCCAGCCAAGGCAAAGACCGGGCGTGATCAGACACCGCCGGGACGGTAGGCGATCACTAATACTCCCACTGTTCCTCGTCCGCCACCTCGTAGTCCATATTCTGATGGCCCCGATCGCCATCCGGTCGGTGCTGGTGCTGCCGTTGATGCTGATGGTTGTCATAATGACCAGCTTGATAGTCCGCCGTCGTCGTCGTTGTCGTCGTTGCCGGCGCCCGCTCTAGCTGGATGTGCACATCCTTATCGCTGCCACCAACCCCACCTGCTGCTGCATCGTCATGGTGTTTTTCATTGTCAGGATTGTTGACGTGGTCAGCAGACACACTTGTGGCCGGTTGCTCGTTGCGGCTCGCCGTGCCACCGGGTCCAAGGTTGGCAGCGGTATCTTGGGTGCGGACGCCTGGAGAGCTGGAGGCGCCGTTGGAGCCAGCCCAGGAGATGTCGAGAGATGAGGAAGAGGAGTCGGGCAGGCCCGGGATCTCCTTATTGGCGAGGAGTACCGAATTGAAGAATTTTTCTGCGGTCTTGCGGTCTTTGAAAGTAATCTCCGTGGAGACGGGCGTTGTTTGGATATCAGTGAACTCGCCGATGCCCTAGGGGGTCCAACTTTTAGTCGTACAAGGTTCGAATGTAAACGAGGGAAAGGAAAGCTTACAAAGAGATACTGTCGCAGGGCCTCATCCTTTTCGGACACGGTAAAATCCACGCCTGTGAGAACAACTTTCTTGGGCCGATTGTCGAGTGAGTAGGCGGCGTAGGCGGCATGAACATTACCGCGGCCGCGGAAGCTACCTCGGTACGATCCTCGAGCCATGTACGATGATCCCGCACCCCGCCAGCTACCTCTTCCCCGTCCATAGCCACCCCTAGGTGTCCACGACGAAGTGGCGTCAACGGCGTCGGGATCAAGCCCCATTTGCCTCGCCTCCGCCTCGAGAGCTGCCAGCTGTGCACGGAGAGCCTCAGTCTGGCTCATAGGCTTTTTCAAGTTGCCCTCGCCGTCTTCGGACTTGGTACCGTGGTGCCCGCCGAGTTTTGCTTCCAGCTTCGCCTTCTCCTCTAGCTGCTTGGCGATGAGCTCCTTCTGCCGCTTCTCAAGTTCCTCACGTTGGCGTTCTAGTTCCTCCCTCTTCCGTGTCTTCTCTTCGAACGCCTTTTGCCTCTCTTCCTGCTGCCTGGAGAACTCCTCTATGTCTATTTCAGGCTGAGAAGCGGCGTCTTGACCATCGGTTCCGGATGCACCGTTGGCGGGTTTTGCCTTCTTCGCACCGGGCGCGCCCGCTGTTGCTGAGCCAGAAACAGACCCTTCATCTTTGTACCAAAACACCTTAACAAAACGATTGTCGAAGATCACTTTCGGTGACTGGTAAGCGGCATTGGCGGCGTTCCAGCTGTCAAATTTCACGATCGCCAGCCTCTTGTATGCATGCATAGAGACTTCCAGGATGTTGCCGAATTGCGAAAAGAACTCCTTGACTTGCGCCTCGTCAAAATTTTCCTCAGGGATGTTCTCAACCACAATCGTCGACTTCGTCCTGTCAAATACAGGCCCGTCCGCGGAGAATGGTGCCTTATCGCCACGCCTATTGCGGTTCTGCTGTCTGCCGCCGCCTCTGCCTCTTGATTGCTGGCCAAAGTTAGAAATTGATGGTGGCACCTGGTAAGGGCCCGGCCCATTGAATATATCAGGCATGAGAGCATTGGCAGGATCGTATTCTGCGTACTAGTCAGTTAATCATTTACTGTGCATCTCAGATACTGTTGCCATACCTTCTACCGCTTGAGGTTGAGCCGGCACCTGCATGTTGCCGAACGGGGCCCCAGGAATGGGAGAATAGACCGGATCATTGCTGTGCGCGAACATGCAGTTTGTTCCTCGAGGGCAGTACCCCTTTTTCTCCCAATCGCGACACTTCTTTCTCTTCTTAGCAGGGGGCAGCTGGCCATATATGAGCTCCGGCATCGGGTGTCCGGCGGCTAAGCTTATCCCGTACATAGCGGCCCCCATCCCACCCTTGGGGTCGAAGTACCCGACTGTCGAGGGGCCTGGGGGCCCGTCTGGCGGCAACGGGCCTGCCGGGGGGTACGGAGGAACTCCTGTCGGCGCCACATTCCTGAAGGTGTGCAACTCGTCCGATCGGGGCCCTCTGCCCCCTCGCCGAGCTTGTTTGAACGTCCTACCACCAAAGCCGCCATCTGTGCCATTCTGCGCATTCGGATCGTCCCAGTCGTTGTAAGCCCGCTTCCTCGATGTCCCGTTTTGAAACCGCGGCGGATATGTTGGAGCTCCGCCCATGGGACTGTCGTCATAGGACAGACCCCAGGGCAGTTGTCCGGCTGCGCTGGGGGCCGGAAGAGCCGCATGCTTCGGAGGTGGGGGAGGGGCGCCAGGTAGGTATGAGCGGTAAGCGATGGCCTCGAACACGTCGTTCACGAACACGGGAGAGTCTGTAGGGAGCAGGAACGCGCCGAGTTAGCTTTGGAGATTGGGAGGTGAAGGGGCAGATAGGCAGCCGCAACAACGTAAGGAAGCAAGCACACCTTCTTTGAGAAAGTCGGGAATCTCATCCTCGCAGAGCTTGCGCACGTCGTCGATGCCGCCATCGTGGCGCAAGAGGGCCAGTACATAATCGGCGAGCACATCGGGGTCCGCGTCAGATCTAGTGCGAAACAGGTCCAAGAGAGTCAGTGACATCAAGTCGCACGCGCACAAGTGCAGGCAAGAGGAACCTACGTATTCTCCAATCGCTTGACGATCCAAGCTTTCAAGTGAGGAGTGTCCTCCTCAGGAAATAGCATTTTGCGGCTGTCTTTAGTTTGGCTTTTGCTGTTTAGACAGACGAGGCACAGGAGCCCGGATAATGCTAGAGGTTTCAGTTGACAAGAATTGCTTCGAATTAAGTTAACCACTTGCTGTCAAATGCTCGCTCTGCGCGGCGAGTTACCAATCGTCTTAATTATTTCTCGTCGCGTCACAAGAGCAGGGATCCCTGCTAAATTACGCGATGTGAATTTGACTGTAATTTACTTACGACGAAGATAGCATGTGAAACATCGAGCACACCAAACACAGTGGCCCCAGGTGTAGCTAGCTATCTTACATTCCAGAACGTACGGTTGTATTCGAAGTCGCGTCCAAGTCGCCAATAACCGAAACCCATCGGTGGCTGGTGTGTTCACAAAAACTTCAGCTATTGAACCTCACAAAGCTTCTATCCTTATCTACCGTATCTAGATATATACAGAACCCGTCAACAAATTCATCGATACACGTACAGTACATATACGGATACACATTTGATACAGCCACCGCAACAGCCTTTCCCATCCCATATTCTGCTATCACCCGCCACCTCCCTTCAACGCGTTGACGATGTTGTCCTCCGACAGATTCTGCTCCCCGCTCTTCACCTTGGACGGATCGGCCACGTTTAGCAGCCCACCTTCAGTCCAGGCTGTTTCTTCGAACTTTCTTGGCCGGACTACCCTCTCGTCCGTCCTGACCTTTCTCCCGCCCTTCCACGTCCTTTCCGCCTTGAAGGGCTCCAGGCTCCCCGCATCATCGTCGCCACCACCACCTTTATCTCCCACTTCTTCTTCTCCCTCACCAAGCACCGACCCATCCTCATATTCCTCCACCACCTCTTCTTCCTCCTCCTCCTCCTCCTCCTCCTCCTGCTGCTGCTGCTGCTCCCGTCGCCTCGGCTGCACACCAAAGATTTGCGCCTCAAGCCGCGACCCGGAGCGGTGCAAGGTCGTGACGGCCCGTACCGCCTTTGGACATTTCTCGTTGATGTACTCGAATTCGCGGCTCGCCTCGTGCGACCAGAGCATCATCTGCTCAAGGTCCATGTACTCCTTGGCCAGCACGAGCAGCGTGTGGGCGATGGGCCGGGGCCGCTGCGGGTTCCGGCCGATGCGGCGCAGCTCCAGCGGCACCTGGTTCTTGGCTTGCGCCTCGGCCCGCACCGCGTACCACCCCGTCCACTGCGGCATGAGCACCCGCTCGCACACGGTGAAGGCCTCGCGCCACTTTTTGAGCCGCGCCAGCGCCTGCACATGATAGTTCCAGTTCTTGCTGTCCAAGTCGAACCCCCGCTTGCGCACCGTCGCCACCAGCTCCAGCAGGCCTTCGGCGTCTTGCTCTTCGAGGTAGAGGCGCTGCATCGTCTTGAGCGGGTCGCAGAGGCGGAAGCGCTGAGCGTAAATGACGGGCTTAGTTGACGACGACGACGACGACAACGACAACGACTCGGGGGAGGGTTGGGCCGGATTCTCGGGGTTGAGGAAGGACGAGGCCGGCTGGTATCGGTTCGTCGCGCGCCTGAGAATGAGATCCCAAGTCTCACGGACGCGGTCGTACTTCTTCTCGAAAAAGTCGGCAAGCATGATCTGGTGGAGAAGTTTGAGCGGGATGGTCTCCTCGGAGCTACGCGAGGGATAGCGCTGGTTGTGCAGGCGAATGAGCTGCTGCACTGTGACGTGCTCGCGCATCTGCGTCAAAATGAAGAGCACCTTGGAGTAGAGACCGATAACGGAGCGAATGTCGTCGGGCGACCCTTGATCCTCCCGTTCCATGGCTTTGTAGAAGTTGCGGAGGATCTTCTTCAGAAAGTGGTCTCCGCTGAGACCGAGCCTCTTGGTGTAGGGAAGCTGCTGCCATCGCCCCAGCGCGTCAATAACTTTAGTCATGCGCATCGCCGAGTGTGGGAAGTTCATGCTGGCCATCAGCTCGTTAGTCTTGAGTGCCATGTGCGGTTCTCCGCTGTTGATGAAGGCCGCCATGAGGAGGACAAAGTGATCAGCTGTGGGCTCGAATACTCCTTCGCGGTGAGCGACCCGAAGCAGATGCATGGCATGATGCGATTGGCGGGCATAGAGCAATGCTAGCAGGAGGTGACTGTACGTGTCATGGTTGTAAGGTATCCCTTGGCTCGACATGAACTCGAGCAGTCGGTTGACCGTGGTCAAGTCTCGTCGCCTGGCGTGATGTTGAAGGAGCGCATTCCAGAGCATGGTATAGTTTCCGGGTAAGTTTCGCTTTTTGGTGACGTTGACGCAGAGCTTCTCGGCCTCCGCATACCGGTCATTTTGGCAATATGCTTCAACCAATGCTTTGATCATGGTCGAGGTCGGCTGCACATTCCGCTCCCGCGCTAGCTGGTAGAGTTCGAGGGTAAACTGCAGGTCGCCGCGAAAACCAGCCATGCCCATCATGGTGCCAAAGGTGTAATCGTCGGGTTCGAGTTCATTGCAAATGTAGGTAAAAAGTTCGATGGCTCCTCCATAGTCACCCGCCTTGGTATGGGCGTTCATGAGGATGTTCCATTGCCTCATCGGTGGTGGCTCGCCGGTCCGTTCGGCAGCTTCCATCATGACCTTCTCCGCGGCTTCAGCATCACCCCTGACGGCATGGGCTTGCATGAGCGTTCTGATGAACTTCGGGTCGTTCTCAACCTTGCTGTCATAGTTCTTGGCAAATTCCCCGGCGAGGCGCATAATAGATTTGACATCGCCGCGTCCGCCGTAGAAAGACATGAACTTGTGGTACGCTCTTTCGTCCAAACGTCCGTAGCTGCGATACCAGTCCTCCAACAGCTGCTCCATTCCCACAACGTTATATGGAAAGTAGACATCGAGCATGACCCGCAAGACGGAATCAGCCACGCGCACGCCAGGGAGCGCCCTGTACTTACGGTACAAGTCGTTAGCGAGCCGCTTGCGGCCCTGCTCGGCGTTAAAGATGATGAAGCGCTCGTAGGAGCACGGATCACCGGCATGGTGCAGCATAAAAACTACATCGGAGGTCCGGAATGAGTGAAGTGCGTATCTCACAACGTGCCTGAGAAAGGAGTCGACGAGGGCAGTACGTTGAGACAGGCTTTCGGGGTCGTTCTCGAGATACTGGTACAGCTCCTTTACTTTAGCCTCGAAATTAGTCGTCGCCGCCAGGGTTGGGTATCCAAGTCCGCCAGCGGGCAGCGATTCCTGAGCCTGCTGGACCCCGACATCATCATTGTGGATTGCAGCCGGATTATGGGTATGTTCGAATGCCTGTTGAGCATCAAGTGCTTCAGTTTCATTCAACACGGCTTCCTGACCAGCCGATGATTCGATCAAGATCTCTCTTCTGGCCACGGTCTCCAAGTCTGACGGAATCGCAGTTTGCTGTACGGTTGAGCGTTCGGCTTCCGATTCGAGATCTTGTATCTGTGTTGACTCTGCAAGCGTCTGTGTATCAATCGAATCGGCGGTGGCTTTACCCTCTTGCTCCGTCATCGATTCCAATTGAGACCGAGCATCTTCCGGTCGCAATGACAATGTCCCCCGTTTTGTATCATGTTCGTCTGACGACCCGGCGGGTTCCGCAGCCGTAGGGGCAGAGGGAAGATACGGCGGTTCCTCAGCACCTTTGACGTTAAAGTAAAGCTCCCACGCCTCCAGAATCAAGTTCCACGACGAGAGCTCGAACCCGTAGGCCGCAATGTAATCCAATGCACCACCAAAACCATGCCGTTCCATGGCAGTTTTATATATGTCCATAGCTTCGGGCACTTTGTGAAGGGTGAGTTGCGCCTTGACCGCCGCACGAACGAGCTCCTCAGTCCACTCGTCGACAGAGTATTTAGAGAAGAGGTCGTTGACTCTCCATGCTTCGATTGGCCGAGTCGATGCCGAGATGGCGAGCAACACATCCGTCGTAAATTCGTCCTTTGAGCTCGGGTCGAGTCTCGTATATTGCTGAAAAATTTGATCATATGCCCCGACTCGTTCCGAGCGGAGCAGCTTCCGGAGGGCACGAGCAGCTGCAACGCCATCCTCAGCATCCTCCCACTCCTCCTTGATGTCTTCCACTGCGTTCTCACCAGTATGAACCCCTTCTTCGTCGAGGACTTCTTCCTCTGGCTCTTCTAAATCCGTGGAGTCCTTGGCAGTGACTCGAAAACCAGACTGCTGGTCAGACCGGCGGGAGACGGAGGAGGTGAACAAGCGAGACATATGGTTCCGTGGCCTTGAGCCAGACTCCAGTCGTACGGGATGGATCGAGTATGGCCTCCGCAAAAGCGCAGCGGTTCCGCTGGGGTACAGGAAGTCGAGAAGAAGGCCAGATGCCGTCGTGGCTTCGGGTCTCTTGTCCGGCTTCGGTTGCGGGGCGTGGATTCTCGAGTCGGCGGCGGGCTGGCGCATGATAGCCTGGCATGCATCAAGGAGCTCGAGGTCGGAAGCGCCATGGTGCCAGAAGGCGGTGTGGAGCTTGCGGCGGGTATACAAACAGGGCCTAACCGAGGGAAGAACTCGCTGGAGGCTGTTGCTGCACGGCTCGATGCTCGTCGCGGTCCTCTCCAGCATGGCGGTGGAGAATACGGCAAGGCGGCGCAGGGTGCACGCTATCCTTGAAACTCAACAACGCAGACCACTGGGGTGTGGTCTCGGTGGCATGATCCGCAGCGATTTCCCCGCGGCGGCTGCTAGGTGTCGCGATGAAGGGACGCGTGGAAATGCGCACTCGCGCTGAGGATCATAGCGGACGGATCGGAGCCCTCGAGAGTGAGAGTGTATCTGCGTGTGTCGCAACTCAATGCCCCGCCGTGCCTCAAGTAAAGATGCCTGTTTGTCGAATGGTTGAGGCCGACTTTCAGCGCAGGCGGGGGATGGGTGGTCGGCGTGAAGGGACGGTGCAGCTGCTCACTGTAAGGTCCAGACGGCAACGCAACTTTGAAATTTTGGGCCGGGCCGTGACGGGGGTGGGGCCTCGGGAGGTCATACGATTGAGTTGCAGAATTTGGAGAGCTCGGTATCTGTGGCAGGCATAGACCGAGCTGGGAGGGAGTGGTTGACCTGACCCATACCCCCCCCTGCTGACCCGACCCGTTGGGGTTGGCTGACCTGACCAGATTTTTTCGAGGTCCGTGCACTGAATCGATTCTAAATCGCTTATGAAATGATCTGCTTAACAGTGAATATTAGGGTTAGGGCTGAAATGGGGCAGCCTGAGCATAAAAATCTCGTACCCCGTATTCGAATTCCATTTTATTTCCTTTCCCATTCAATTGCCATGCCGCCCGTACTCCGCTCCCAATGGCGTAGCGCTTCCAAATCAATTCAGAATAAATTTCAGCAGCGATTTCCACATGTCATACAAATAGAGCGTAAGTACTTCTAAATAGTCTAAAATATTTTGAAGCCGACTCTAATCTAATTCTAGGAGGCATATAAGTGGTACCTGGATGGCAAGGACGGCAACCGCCATGCCTAGCTGCCGCCCTTTGAGCTCAACGATGTACGTTTGCTCTTCGATCGCAAATTACTTCGGAATAGATTCTAAATCGATTAGGCCGGAGAGATCAAAGTTGCGCTAGGAGAAGTCTATTGTCGATTCATGATAGACGGCACGCTCTACCCTATTGTGGTAAGAATATCATTTCTGTGACGATTCGAAACTGATCTTGGAGCGATTTAGAAGCGATTCTCAAACGAATCGAATCTGAAGAGCCACATTAAGAAACACCTGGTTGGAGGCGTTCCCGTCAAGATTAAGGGCAAGTGTCAGGGCGCCAACAACATCTAGGAGAATTTTGAGGCGATCAGTAAGCAATTCCTAATCTGTTTTGTATCGTTATTAAATCGGTTTATAGCTAATTCGGAATCGTTTTGTAGATTTCTATAAAAGTTTAAAGAGGGCTATAGAGCATTTAGATAAGGACCAAGTGCTAGAGGTTTATGTGACGAACCACGGTCAGACTATCCTCTGAAAGGGTTCACTGAAGGTCGGGGTT